>LGRX02002784.1:0-28462 GCA_001247695.2 Cymbomonas tetramitiformis | reverse complement strand
GTCATACTACTGTACTGTCATACTGTCATACTGCCATAGCGTCATACTGTCATACTGTCATAACCTTAATATCTGATATTCGATTTCATTGTCTTTTCAACCCCGATGCGAATCTGACCATTCTTCGAGGGTCTGACTGAGTTCCACGATGACACCCCCCACAGTACTGTCATACTACTATAATGTCATAGTGTCATAGTGTCATACTGTCATACCCCGGGCATCTGGTATTCATTCTCATCGTGATTTCAAGCCCAATTTCACTGTCATCGTGCCAATCCCAGATTACCCCCGATGACACACATACGGACACATAGGCATATCGGCTCACGCTGTGCCTCCGGGCACAACTCTCCCCCCCTTAGGAGTGGTCTACCTCCTGGGATCACTCCGCTAAGGTACCCATCTAAGTTCCGGTTCGTAGGTTTTCTGGTTCCTTGCTGTTCCCAGTTCTTAGGTTCTCTGGTCCCTCTTCGAGCATAGTTTGCCTGCCGCTACCAGGGCACCACTTTCAAGAAGAAGGGTGCCGCTTGGAATCTAAAGGGGGTCTTCAGTTTTGCGGAGGCGTAAATGTCGGAAAAGTTGTCGTAGCAGAAGTGCTGGCACGGGATATACACTCGCAGATCGACCTGCTCCAGTCTGCTGCGGGTGAGGTCCAAGCTGAGCAGTCTCTGGATGAGCACCGGTTGCCCATCCGCACGCACACGGTGTTGAAGTAGTACAGCGTAGCAGGGGCGAGGCGCGAGGGTGGTGCTGAGTTCGTCCATATGCAGGTGGGTTTCATGTACTGAGTACCGTACATGCAGTAGGTACACACCAGTGGTGGGGGAAGCTGGCGCATCATAGGGCGAAGCCGTAGCGCGTTAGGGAAGCGACCCCTGGGGTTTTCCATGAACCAATGTTTTGGCTCCAGGTAGTCAATGATCTGCAATGCTCGTCGTACGATTTTGTCAGCCTGGGGAAGGTCAGGGGGTCCACCAGTGGTGCGCGCTTGACTGTACTGCCTGCAGGGGGGACTTGCCCAAATAACATCGAAGAATCCAGGCGGGTATTGCTTGTAGTCCCATTGCAAGATGTCACACACATGAGTGGGTTGCCAGATATGCCCGGAGTCGAGGGTCACCACTGAGGCGGAGGGGAAGCAATTTAGGAATTCCCTCTCTACTGAGCCAGTACCGCTGAAAAGTACGAGAATCCTGGGCGTGCGGGTTGTTTTTGTCTGTATTGCCAGCAACTCTGTCACCAGTGCCAACGACCCATCTTCCACGCGCTCCTGGCGTTCCCACGGCAGGGGGATATCATCTTCCATCTGTTCGAGCTGGTCCAGTTCATCGCAGGGATTGGTGATGAGGTGGGCCAGTGTCATTGCGGCTTGAGCGGAGTGGCGGCCACGCTGCTCGCGTCGCCGAGTGGCTTCGTCGCGGACTTGCGCTTCCATGTGCAGTCTCGCTTGCTCGAATTCACGAAGCTGTTGAAGTGGACTTCCGCGTTCAAGTTTGTCACGCGTCCTCCATTGGTCGTGAGCTTTGGAGTAGCCAGTCCAGCGAACCTTCCACTCTTCCACCTCTTTTCCTCGAACAGACCGCACTCGACGTGCAAGAATACGCTCAACGTGTGCTTCCTTCTGACCGTCCACTACCACCTCTTCAGGTACTGCTAGGTGATCGCGTGCGGCGAAAGCATCTTGACCGCTGGTGTACGGTTTGAGGCGATGTTGAGCGAACACGTCGTGTATCCGCCAGTGGGGAGGGAGGCGTAGGCGGTAGGCTACTGGAGCTCCCCTGTCAGCCTCTGGCATGGTCATCTGCACATCACTGAAGAAGCGTTCGGTCACAGGGACTGGTCCATGCCAGCGCTTGGTCAACTTCCTGCAGATGGAGCGATCCATCACCTTCTCTGTAAGGTGTTTCGCTTCTATCCAGACCAGATCTCCAACAGCATACTCCCGCTGTCCGTGCCTGCGATCAAACTGCTCGCGCTGTCGCTGTTGAGCCAGCTCCAACCGCTGCCTGGCGTCCCGCAGCTGCGACGAAAATTTCACAGCCACTTCGTGTGCGGTGCCTACTCCCCCAGTTCGACGTCCAGCGGTGGACTGCGCGGCCTCCAGGAAAAGATCCAACTGCGACAGTGGCGAGAACCCGAACACCAGTTCAAACGGCGTGAAGCCAGTAGATTCACTCCTGGAGTCATTGATCGCGAACTCCACGTTAGTGGTGAACAGATCCCAGTCCTCCACATTGGCGTCAACAAAGGACCTGAGCATGTCCTCAATAACCCTGTTGCTGTGTTCCGCCTGACCGTCAGACCGAGGGTTGTACGGCGTGGTACGAGCCACTTTCACACCCATCAGTCTCATGAGTTCCTGCCAGAAAGCATCTTGAAACCGCGGGTCACGGTCAGAGACAATCTTCATAGGCGCGCCATGCAAGCGCCACACCGAGTCAAAGTAGATTCTGGCCACCACAGCTGCA
The DNA here is from genome assembly GCA_001247695.2 of Cymbomonas tetramitiformis. Classification (NCBI taxonomy): domain Eukaryota; kingdom Viridiplantae; phylum Chlorophyta; class Pyramimonadophyceae; order Pyramimonadales; family Pyramimonadaceae; genus Cymbomonas; species Cymbomonas tetramitiformis. The sequence goes on along the minus strand of LGRX02002784.1, from coordinate 25,991 downwards.
GAGCTGTCGCCGAAATTCATTGGCACAACGTGGACCATCTTCGTCAGCTTGCAGGTGAAGGCCACGAAAGCATCATTGCCCCTCTCCGATACCGGCAGGCCGGTGACGAAGTCCACCGCGACATCCTGCCATGGCCTGTTCGGGATGCTGTGAGGGTTTAGCAACCCATCCGGGTAAGTTCCTCGCGGTCTCACTGATTGGCACACTGCGCAGGATGCAACCCAGGTGCCCACATCTTCCGCGGCACCACGCCAATAGAAGCGTCGCAGCACCCTCTCCAGAGTCTTGTCTCGCCCAGTATGGCCTGAGGACAATGACTCATGAGCATGGCGAATCACTACTTCTCGAAGTGAAGAGTCTTCCCCCAGCACCAACTGATATCTCCCTGCTGCGGTCCTCCAAACCACTTCACCCACCAGCCTGAAGTCCTGTAGGCATTGGTGTGGTGCCGCCTTCACTTTCTCTCGCAGCGAACGAAGTGTCCCCTCTCGGGTGTACTCCGCCTTCAACGCACGCAGGAACTTTGAGTCCGACTGCTGGGAGGTTGCGTCTCTGAAGGCTGCTGCCTCACCTGTCCTTATCACAGCGGGGGCTGTTCGCGGGTGCCTCACGCGTGCCGGCTGTGGTTTGGCGGAAGGGGCGTGTACTATCAGAACAGGCCAACGAAGGTCGAAGGCCTTCCCATCTGGGTTCTCGAAGAACTGATTGGGCTCGCCCTTATCATCGTGAGTAGGGATGACCTCCACGATCTGCATATTGGCCTTTCTGAAAAGTTTGCGCCACGCGGGGAGCTTGGACTGGTGATCTGGTAGAACGAAGACCGCTGAGGTGTTTTCTGGGTCTGCCTTCCATTCTGCGATATACTTGTTCAAAATCGCCTCCACCGTAATGTGCTTGGAGTTATATGGAGGGTTACACCAAACCCGAAGGCCCCTCCATTTCTCTGGAAGGCAGTCTGTCCAGAATCTATCCGCCTGTCTGTTGCGGCCGCCAAAGTCACAACAGGCGTCCACATCGAAGGGTCCAAACTTCTCGGCGTACTTCGAGGAGTACTCTGCTCGGACACGCCAATTCTGTGAGTCTTCGGGGAGAGTCTGCCGTTTTTGCGGGTGAAGGGCCGGGGATGGAGATGACTGCTGGGGTGCCTGCTGCGGGGGTGGTGAACTCTGCACCTTCTCAGTGGGCGCCTCCGATGCGTCAGCTCGTGATGGCGTTCGCGTCTTCGGTGACGCCAACTGTGGAGGCGCTGGGGTCGTAGAGGCTCTTCCAGCACGTGACATGCTCCTCGTTATCCTTATCCGAGGTGGAGCTCTGTCAGGGGTTTGGTGTGGAGCTTCTGTCGGCTTCGCGCTATCAGCTTCAGGCCAGTCAGGCATGTCGAAGTCGAGGTGATCCTCCTTCATTCCCTTATAGAGCTTCGGATTAACGAGAGCGATGGTCTCCCCCATGTCCATGGCCTGTTCCGCCACGGAGAGGGTCTCCACTGCTGAGAGCCAACAGTCAACCGTCTGAGCCCAGTGGGGATGAGCTGCGGGTGGTGAGCTGGAGAAGCATTCAGACTCCAGCGTTGCCAGAGGGTCTTTCGGCAGGTCTGAGGTGGGGTCGATCACTCCCGCCTCCTTCAACCCCTCGCGAACGTCCTTGTCTTTGAAGTCGGGTCTTCTGGACAGGGCGTCTGGTACCAGCAGCAGCGCTCCCTTGATATACTCCATTCTCGGGACTCCCACCTCTACCAGATCCATGTACCAGCGCGCCTGTCTGCGGCTAAGCTCTCTGCCAGGTTCCATCAGCCATTCAAGGGGGCGGTGATCACCCTGGATGCGGAAGTTGGTGAAGATGAGGTAATGCCGCCAGGTGACGGTGGTACAGTGGTGTAGAGCACCTAGCTCACGCTCGCCGGTGTGGTAATTCTGCTCGGCGGCTGAGAACTGGCGGCTCTCGTATGCTATCACGCGTAGCCCAAGACCATCTCCATTGTCTTGCATAAGTACTCCCCCAAGAGCGATGCCGCTAGCATCCGTCTGCACCACGAAAGGCGCTGTGCCGTCTGCGGCACCCTTAATGTTGGGCAAGGCGAGCACTGGCGCTGATGTGAGGGCCTTCTTCAGCTCCTCGAAGGCCCACTGCTGCATGGGACCCCACTCCCAGGGTACGTCCGACTTGGTCAACCGGGTGAGGGGCTGAGCGATCTCGGAGAAGCAGTGGATGAACCTGCGGTAATACCCCGCTAGGCCCAAGAACTGCCTGACGTGGGTAACCGTCTCCAGCTCGGGCCAGTCCCTCACTGCAGCCACCTTGTCGTGTTGGGGTCTGCAGCCATCTGCGGAGATACAGTGGCCAAGGAACCGTAAGGATTTCTTCAACAGCTGGCACTTGGACCTCTTGAGGAAGACGCCCTTCTCCCTGCATGTCAGGAGCAGTTGTTTGACGTGCTCGTAGTGCTCTGCAGCGGTGTTGCTGAAGACGACCACATCATCGATGAAGATCCGGACAAATGGGAGATGGCCCAAGGCCCGCTGCATCCGTCGCTGGTACTGAGATGGTGAATTCTGCAGCCCCTGCGGCATGACCAACCACTCATATGACCCCATCTGGGTGGTGAAGGCGGTCTTCTCGACATCTCCTGGTGCCATCGGTACTTGCCAGAAGCCATCCACCGCGTCGAACGAAGAGAAGAACTTCGCACCCTGCATCTCGTCGAACATCATCTGGATGTCTGGGAGAGGATACTTGTCCTTAACTGTCTGGCGGTTGAGGAGCCGGTAATCGATCACCAGTCGCAGCTCCTTGGGGTTCCCGGGTTTAGGGACCATCAAGCAGGGAGCTGCATAAGGGCTGGAAGAGGGTCGGATGTAGCCCTTGGACATCAGAGTCTCCACGCGTTCTCGAAGTTGGCGGAGTTCCTCTGCGGACTTCTTGTAGATGCGCTGGCAGGGAGGTCCCTTCTTGCTCAGCTCAGGGTCCAGGTTAATGTTGGCTTCATCTTGGGGGTCATGTCTGAGGCCATCGATGTTCGGTAGGGCAGTCGTCATCTCCTTCTTGTACTCCTCACCCCAGAAGTCCTGAAACTTGAGGGTCCACTCAGGGCTCACTTCTGCATCTTCAGTATCCGCAGCGGGTTCGGCGTTCTCAGAGTCGATAGCCGTGGCTGCAAAGGCAGAAGCAGTATCGTCGGGGGACTTCTCGGCCACCATGAGCCAGGCGGGCTGTATCTCCGGGTCGTCATTGCCGCGTAGCTTCTGCGTCTCCGCATACACCAGGTACTTCTTCAGCTGGGTAGGGGTCAGGAACACCTCATCCACCAATCCCGCGCAGGCCGTGCCCTTCGGAGACCTGTCCCCAGATGCTTTCCCAGGAGAACAGCCTGTGATGGTGACGCGATCCCCAATCTTGCCACTGCGGGACTTCCTGAGGAAGGAGACGGAACCATTCCCTTCATAGCCCAGAGTGACAGGAGAGTGACTGCGCAGCCACCTTCCGCCGAGGATAACATCCACCTGTATGCCCAGTGGCAGGATCCGGAGGGCAAGGGCGTTCTCCGTATAGGTGCCCGTGGTGGTGTGCGTGTTAAACTTGGCGTACGCGGTGGCGCCAGTGATCTTCACAGATCCATCCGCCAGGGTGACTCGCATCTCGGAGCCGGCTCGTGTTGTGAGGCCACATCGCTTAGCGCTCTGCTCCGAGATGAAGTTGTCAGAGGCCCCCGAGTCAATCAGCACCTTGACCGTGTGCCCTCTGAGGGTTGCGTAGAATACCAGCAGTAGCGGTCCTTCTTCGTCATGTGCCGCTGCAAGGGTACCCTCGATGTCGGTCTTCCACTGAACTCCCCCATCTGTGCGTATGCTTTTGCACTTGAGGTTGGGGAGGAGGTTGTCCGAGGCCTCGCGGCATTCTTCCAACGTTTGCCTACACGCGGCGTAGAACTCCTCATCCAGCAAATCAACATCTTCAGTCGGATGACTGACGAGGTTGTCTGCACTCGCCGTCAGCAGGGTGCCCGCTGAGGTGCATTCGCTCGAGGTGGGGCTGACATGAGTGGTGTCGCTGGTGGTAGGGCTCACATGGGTGGTGTCACTGGTAGTAGGGCTCACATGTGTAGTGCCACTGGTGGTAGGGCTAACATGGGTAGTGCCGCTTACTGTGGGGCTCACGTGGGTAGTGCCGCTTGTTGTGGGGCTCACATGGGTAGCGACTCTATTGGTGAGACTGCCATGGGTGAGAGGATCCTCGTCATGCTGAGGGCTGCCAGCAGGGGAGTCGTGGGCGAGCTGGTGGGAGCTCTGGTGGTCAGTTCTCGTCTGAGGGGTCCCAGCTACTGCCATCTGCTGGGTGAAGCAGAGCGAGTTGACCGAGGACTCCTCCTCCATCACCTCAGGGTCTTCAGCGATGGGGTGGCTGTCGAGACAGGGTGGCGCTTCATCCACTTCATGCGTTTTGACGGTGGTCATCTGCTGGGTGAAGCAAAGTGAACTGGGTGCGGAGGTCTCCTCCGCCTCTGAGCAGTAAGATGAACCTTCGGGGTTTCCTCCCGGAGTGGCCGGCGCGTTATCATGGTGCGAAGATGTAGTCTCTGTTGTGGGCTCGGCCAGCGAGGATGATGGAGGGGATGCTCCCAAGGGGCTGGGACCCAGCTTCCTCATCTTGTACTGGTGTACTGCGTGCAGACTGCACCAGGCGCCAGGTAAACCCACATCTCCCGCTGTCCCAGGTATCGTGCCCACTTCAGTGTCCAGGGTGCAGAGGGATGTCGAAGACCTCGCTGCTGCTCTTCGTGCGCCCTCCTTTTCCCACAGCCTGCTACCTGGGGAAGAGTCTGGACTCGAAGTGGCGATTGCCTTTTGCTGCTCGGCAGGCGACAGCTCTCTCCAAGCCGCGTAGAGGTCGTGGGAGCTGGTGTTAGAGGATTCGGGGACTTGCTGGCGACCGTCGTGTGAAAGGAGGTGCCACAATGCTATGCGCTGATGGCCTTCCTTGCGATCTTGAGGTTCGCGGGCAATGCGTATCCTCTCTGCCAGCTGGTTGGCGCGGTTCACGCGCTCCTTTGGCGATCGACTCCCAGAGTGTACACGGCTGCGGACGCGCTCCGACATTTTATCCACCAGGTCCTTGGCAGCCTCTGGGGACTTGCGCAGAGCTCTGCGGACCTTCTGCATGGCGACTTCGAGGGGGAGGGAGTACAGATCTCTCTTCCAGTGCCACGCAGTTAGCCTTTTCCGTGGGTCTGCGAGGTTGGACTGATAGATGGGCAGCGGTAGGACAACACGCGGTCGGGAGCGAAGGTCGCGGGACTCTCCGCGGTTGTTGCCCATAATGGGGGGTCTGTGCCGGGGAACTCGCCGTCCCCTCCGACCCTCGATCCTCGCTTGTGTATAAGCGGGGCCGTCATCAAGAGGTAGCGACGGCTCATCGAAGGGGGTGCTTCCTGCGAGAGGGTGGCTGGACAAGTCATCCCTCGGCGGCGATGGGGCACCAGCTGAGCGGTAGGTGCGTCGCAAGCGGGTCCCAGAGGTGAAGGCCACACTCTTGGGGTGGGGACGTTGGCCCCAAGGGTCTCTGCGTCCTCGGGCGCGTCGGGGTTCCACTGGTTCTGACCGCTTCTCCAGGGCGGAGAGGGTCTGATCATCAGGGCAAGACCTCACTTCCCCGAAGGGCAGGGTCTGGGGCTGGCCGCCGGCCAGTCATTCATCGCTCTCCACCAGGGGAAGGCCGTCACCCTCCACAAGCTCGATGCCCGCAAGGGCCGCCAGGGTCTGATAGCTCTGCTCGTCCTCACAGGTAGCGAGAGCCAGGACCTCCTCGGAGAACTCTTCTGGGACGCCATCCACCGAGGAGATGTCCTCCTGCTGCTCGATGGCCCAAACGACGGCGGCTACATACCCAGGGGAGTTCGCCAGTCGAGCGGGTGCATTGGCCCTCCACTCCTTGAGCTTAGCCTCGTCCGTACAGTTACGGACGATGTGCTCCGCAGAGCCACAGGCGAAGCACCGGCGGACTTTCGGAGCATCAGGGCGGGAGAGGCCAGGTGGTGGTGGCAAAGGAGTCACTGCCGCGGCGACGGTGGTGGCAGGCCCGTTCTCCAGCATGGCAAGAGCTGGGCGGTTCGAAGAGGGGGTACGCCTGTAGAAGGGGGTGCGAGGTGGTGGGTTAGCGAAGGAAACGGCACGGGGAGGACGGTCTTGAGAGCGTCTCTGAGCCGCCTCCGTGTCAATGTCGCTCTCCACCTCCTCAGCAACTTCCCGAATCTTCAACAAGGCGTTGTGGGTGCCTGGGATGTCGTCGGCGACGGCCTTCCTCTCCCACTCTTCTGGTTTGGAGACATCCAAGTGGATGGCTCTCAGGCGCCGCATCACCTTGGGTGCATATTTCAGCCCCCGCCGGTACGTGGAGAGCATCGACAAGTTGGTCATCTCCACGCAATTTGGGACTCTGCCGGCCAAGAAGTTGACGGAGGCCATGCGGGTCTCCAGTCGCGAGAAATACTCCGCCGCGGTCTCGCTCACCGCCTGCTTCAGGGCAATGGCCTCGCCGTGTGCGTTCTCCAGGTAGGCCTGCGTCAGAGAGCACACCGCCAGATCGCTGAAGAACACATCCAGGTCCCCGTAGCGTTGGTGCCAAGCTTGCTCGGACCCAAAGGTCCCCGCCGCGCGCTCCAAGAACTTCCTCTGCTGGTCTTGAAGAGTGTACTCCTTGAAGCTCCAAAGAAGGCTTGACACACTCGCCTGGTACTCTGATACTGATGGCGTACAACTGGGAGTGGTCAGTGCTTCGATCACGATGGCCTCCTGGAATACCTTCCGCACCATGTGGGAGTAGTGCTCCAGCTGCGTCAGGAGGCCCTCCTTGTCGGCCGATTTTGTGTCGGACGCGGAGCGGGGGAACCTGGTGACGCTCTTGACCAGCTTTAGCACCATCTCTTTGGTCTTGTGCTCCAGGCGGACCTCGTCTGGAGATGCTCGCAGGTTAGTGCCCTGCGGCAGACGGACGATGCCTGGAACAAAGGGGGTGGCGCTGGGAGAGAGCACGGGGTTTGCAGCGGCGGCAGAGTGAACGGGGTTCACGGCAGCGGCAGGGTGAACGGGGTTTGCGGTGGCGGAATGGGGAAAACGGGCAGGGGGTGGTGGTCCCGGGGCATGCGCGGGCGGAGGCGCAGGCGCGGGATTTGTGGGGACTGCGGTCGGAGTGGGCGGTAATGCAGGGGCTGACGGTGGTGCGGGGAGTGGAAGAGGTGTATGGAAGGGCAGGGGTGTGGATGGTTGTGCGGCCACCACGCTCATGCTCCGGTACCAATCGGAGTTGCTGACCTCCGACCACGCGGCGAGCCCGTCCTGATCGAAGTTCTGCATCTCCGACTCCCGCGCAGTAGCAGGGATCCACTCCCATACTGGCTGCCCCATGCTGGTAGACCGCACATTGGCCGCGGCTGGGTCCCCCATTGCCATATCCATGACCTCGCGGTCGACCATAAGGACCCAGGTCTCCACACGAGGGTTGGAAAGGGGTAGGGGTGCATGGTGTAGCCGGCCCCCCATGCGCGCATATGCAGTCAGCGGCGCTCCCAGCAGGTGCATGATCCTGAACAAGATGGCGTCGCCCTGCACCCCAGCCCGGCGGCGTTCGTCCCATGGTAGGGAGACGGTTGCCGCGCCTCGCACCCCAGCTGACTGGTGCACCCACAATGACCCACCATCGTGGGTGACGAAGAGGGCTCTGACCTCTGGGTACTGAGGGTAGGAGGGCTCTGGTGCGGGATCGTCAGGGGGATCCTGAGGTGGATCACTAGGGGGGCCTGGTGGCGAGTCGCTTGAACTGGAGTCTCTGGGCTCTGAGTCGGGATTGCCACCTCCGTGCACCACCGTCTCCATCGACTGTCGCCGGCGGGCCACCATCATGTTATGGGGATTTGGCCGGCCCTGAGTGGGAGGTTCGGCGGGAGCGGTCTCAGCGGCGGTCTGAGGCACAGGAGGGGTTACGCTGGCGGCAGCGTCTGCCTCGTGTAGATGGTCCGCCGTCAGGCCCTGTGCGCTGCCCTGAGGGTCGCCTGGTGGGGAGACTCCTGCCGATGTCGTCGCACCAGGCAGCGCGAGTCCTCTCGAGAGCACCGCGGAGATGTCCAGGGCCTGTACTGCCGCTAGGACTTCTCTGCGAATGTGTTCACTTCGGCTGCTCGCGTCCGAGTCAGAGCCGGATCTGTGGGCGGCCCTCCGCCTGCGCTCAGCTCGTGCCTGCGTGCTTCGGCTGCCTCTGGTCCCCGTGCTGGTGCGGCTGATGTCCGTGCCAGAGTCGGGGTCAGAGTGATCAGGTGCGTGGCTTGGACCCGGGAGATGCTTGCCATGTGTCGCAGGGCCCGAAGATGCCCTTCGGGAACGCCGACGCCGGCGAGTCTCTGAGGTTGTCGCCACCGCGGGAAGGTGACGCACCAAGAGCTGGGTGCCGCCCAAGACGTTCTGCTGAACCCCGCTGTCAAGGGGTACCTGCAGAGGGTCCGGCAGGGCCGCGGCGCCGATGCTGATGAAGTGCTGCAGCGATGAGGGATCCGCGCCTGAGTCATGAAGCGCGGAGGTGGCTGGTGCCAGCTGATGGGGCTGCTGTGGTCGATGTTGCGGCAGTTGTGGCGGCTGCTGCTGCTGCTGCTGCTGCTGCTGCTGTTGCTGCTGTAGCTGCTGCTGCTGTAACTGCTGCTGCTGTAACTGCTGCTGCATCGGTTCCAGTGGCTGCTGTTGAAGCCACTGCTGTTGCTGCTGCCGGTACGCGAGCCACTGCTGCTGCTGCTGTAGCTGTTGTTGGAACGGTGTGGGATATGCGCCCACGGGGTGATGGGTTCCCAGTGTGAACGGCACTGGTGATACTCCCCCAGCGAGGGGCGCTGATTGGGGTAATACCCAATTGACGCCGTTCCATACAGCCTGTGCGGGGGTGCCATCCGGCATAGTATAAGGACGGGGCACCGCTGTGTAGGGCATGGTGGTGCCTGGGTGTGGAATGGGGTGAGCGGAAGCATATGTGGTGGGCGATGGGAAGGTTATGGGAGAGAACAGAGTGTGGTGTAGCTGCTCTGTGCTGACACTCATGCTGGGAAATGCCTCTGATGTCTGCTGTGACATCCTGATTGCTGAGCTGGTTGAGATCAAGGACTGGGTGTGGCAATAGCCACAGGTGAGCAAAGTGGTGAGTGCTCGCCTTTTTTATTTAATTAGTCTCGTCCTCTTCGATGTCGCTCGCTGGAGGCGAAGGGGCGGGACTTCCAGGCGGTGATGGGGGGACCCAAGGCCACTCTTCGATTCCTTGCACTGGATATGAGCCAGGGAGCGCGGGGAAGACTGTCAGGTCTTGGGAGTTCGGGTAGCGGAAGAGAAGGTTTCCAATCTGAACCCACACCCAGTTGTGGTATCTTGGTGGGATAGCCAGCGTGACTGTATCCAGGCGCTCAGTTCTCCTCCTCGTCGTCAGAGGATGAGGGGGAAGGAGGACCGCTCCAAGGACCGCTCTGCCAGAAGGCGCCTGCTGGTGGGTAGGTGGGGTATGGAGGGAATACCCACTTGACGGGTCCTTGCTTCCACCACGCTCTTCTGTATTCTTCTGGCGAAGGGGGTACTGCCATACACCGGCGAACTCAAAAATTCGCCAGGGCTCCGCGACACAGATTTCAAGTGCCTATGTATGCAGGCAGGGGTCAAGGAACTGCAACCAGAAAGCTCAGCAAGGTCCCAGAAAGCTCAGCAAGGTCCCAGAAGGTAGCCGGACTTCGTACACTCCCAAAATATTCCAGCCAGAGGGTAAACCAGAGGTGTCCAGAAACTGTCCAGAAACTGTCCAGAAGCCACTAAAAGCGCTACTTTGAGGGGTTTTCCCAGCTGCTGGTGGCCGTGAGGGCGGTATTGGGGGGTTCTAGGGTGTCCTATGGGGTCTGGGGAAGGAGTTTTTGGTGGTGGGGGCTACTGTGGAAGGTTTGGGGGTAGGCTGAAAAGGGGCTAAAACGGCTATTTTGGGCTGTTTTTGGCTGTTTTTCGCCTTTTTAAGGCTCTAGAAAGTGGGCTATGACGTTTTCCTGGCTACTATAAACCGGGGAAACCCTTTAGGGTGCTCCCTGACGGTTGTTTGTAGCCTGGGGCAGACTTGGAAGTTAAGATCGGAAAACGAATGCTGACTTTTTTGAGCCTGGTTGGGCCCCCAGTGTTAAGGGGCGAAAATATGAAGTTTTGGAGATGTTTTCCAAAGGATACGGCCGTTGTATACAAAAAAAAACGTACTTACGGAGGCTAAAATTGCGCCCAGATAGCCGGAAGTGCAGCTCTCCCCCTGTATTACAACGGAAGTTACAAAAGGCCCGTGGGCGAGTTGCGCAGAGGCGAAATCGCAGCACGCTGATACCAAATGTGCCAGGGGCACGACGACAGATGCTCGGAGATATGTTTTTGATTGAACGTGCAAAGGTACACAATTCGGATTTTTATAATATACTGGATCAGGGCCAGATTGAGGTACAAACGATAATTCGGTTCCGAGTTCTGAAGGCTAAACACTTCTCAAGTGCTCTACTTATTCACTCGTCACTCAGGTTGCAGGGTCAACCACTCGAGAGCCGATGTCACACTTCGGCTCAACGTTCAGTTCCCGATCCGATCTCATTTCTAATTCCGATTCGTCATTCTCGATTCAGATGTTATGCCGACAGGCTGACACGATGACTGCCCCACAGTACTGTCATACTACTGTACTGTCATACTGTCATACTGTCATAGCGTCATACTGTCATACTGTCATAACCTTAATATCTGATATTCGATTTCATTGTCTTTTCAACCCCGATGCGAATCTGACCATTCTTCTAGGGTCTGACTGAGTTCCACGATGACACCCCCCACAGTACTGTCATACTACTATAGTGTCATACTGTCATACTGTCATAGTGTCATAGTGTCATACTGTCATACCCCGGACATCTGGTATTCATTCTCATCGTGATTTCAAGCCCAATCTCACTGTCATCGTGCCAATCCCAGATTACCCCCGATGACACACATACGGACGCATAGACATATCGGCTCACGCTGTGCCTCCGGGCACAACATGATTGGGTAGCGCTTACGACGGCTTATTTTCCGTGCAGTATCGTTGGGCTGGATTTTGTTGTTTCTGGTCTCTAGAACACCGTCCGACATTGATCACGTCCTTTCGTCCCACACGACCGCGTGCAATTTGCTGTTTCCCTGATTATCCTCGACGACCCGCCGCAACTCGCTAGCCGTCGCCCACGCCGTTAGCCTCACCTCGCATTTTCCACCTCACCCTGTCTCTGCAGTCATTTCACTATGGATACTTCTACGAGATCGCACACTGCGGCTGCACGCCGCTCACTAGTTACAATTTTCGACGATGCCGCAGCTCGACATGCAACCACGCTAGCTACTCCTACGGTGTCAACTACACCCGAACTGCCCAGTCGGCAGGGGCACTGTTCCTCGACGCAGTCAGACGTCTGGCGAAGGAATCCTTCGACGAGCGCGCCGCCAAGCTCGTCATCAAGAAGGTGTACGACGACAAACATGGACGTTTTGATGGTACGGAGTCGAACGTCAGCTCCGTTTTCGCCCGTCTGGTACTGGCATTACGGGACATTTTCGTCACTGAGGAGTCCGCGTTTGCCTCTTTGTTCGACCTGGAGGATGCCACCCTGCCCGTACGCGCTGAGGCGAACAAGCTTTTATTTTCGACACTGGAATTCATCGTTGCTCCAGTGTCACCCGCAGCAGACTGGATGGAGTCTTCGGCGGAGACACACCCGTTCGATGGGAAGCGGGTGTTGCTGGAGATCGCCAGAATGCTTCCGGATTCCGGCGGGCCCTTCCAGGGCACCGCGGACCTTCTGGCCATCAAGATCAACCAGTTCGACCCGTCGCGGGCTATCGCCGCCTTCAACGCCGCTCTCCGGTCCGCTCGATGGAAGAGCACTCTCGACGCGCCATGGAGGTCAAGTCCCTCTTCATCAAGTCCCTCGAGCCGGTCTTCTATGCCCCGGTGGTAAATCGTCTATCGCTGCACGACCAACGTGCGGCGGAGTCCCTTGCCACCATCCAGCAATGGACCCGTGAGTGCCACGCACAACACGGGACGGACTCGCACGTCCCGCCTGCTACGCGCACAGTCTCCGCCCTCACCATGGCTGGGCAGAGCGACGACGAGGACTACAAGACCGTCTTCGGCGAGCTCCGCGACCAAATCTACGACATGAAGAAAGAGCTGAAGGCCCTCCACAACCGTCTCGACGACACGAAGGGCTACACGCCCCGCAACGACAAGAAGAACACCATCGGACGCGGTGGACACGGTGACGGCTACCGCTTCGCGGCGAAGCCCCTCCCCGAGCACGGCAACTTCCCACAGACCTTCCGTGGGAAGTCTTCGGGTAAAGTGGCTTTCCACAAGCCCACCGGTACGTTCGTTCCGTTGTGCCGGCACCCGGCATGCTCCGCTACGGCGGAGAAACATTGGCATCGGGACTGCCCGAACGGCGGGCCACGCGGACATGTTGGGGCGCACGGTTTCAGCATTGCGGACAGCGAGAACGACGTGCTCGCCATGATGTTCCAGAACGCCGTGGACGACGACGACGCCGCTCGCTTCGACGCCGTCTGCTGCATTGCAGACGGCAAACCGGAGCTCTACGACGCCGCCTCCGCCTTCTCCTTCGCTGTCGCCGAGGAGCGGGTGCCCGACACCATCGACGAGTACCTGGGGTACCGCCAGCCCGCTGACACCCGCCTCGGGGCAGGGGAGAAGTCCTCTCCGGAGGCCTTTCGGCCAGTTTTCGAGAAAACATTTGTTTTTTCTTGTTTTGACATCTTTTTGCATACTTAAGGGTCAAAATTATTTCGGCCAATCTTCGGCCAAACCCGCTTTTTGGGAGACTCTCTCGGCCAGGGGCCGGTCAATCGCGACAGGACTTCTCCCCTGCCTCGGGGTTTGCGCGGTTGGTGGTGCTACGAACATCCACAACTTCAAGATTCACGACGAAGTCCATGCCGACGCTCTGGACGTGCCACCACGCTCCGCAGTCGGTGGCAGGGCATATATCTTACCGTGGCGGGCCGGCCCGGGGCCGTAGCGTGTCACGCCGGGCCGAAAGCGGGCCGGGATTGGATCCGGCTGCGGGCCGTAGACGAACAGTGAAAATCTCAAAAATTTACGTGAAATTTTCGATTTTCATGATATTCCCATACTTAAAATTGGAAAAATTCGCCTGCGGCGGGCAATTTTCGAGACGGGCCGGGCTGGCCGAAACCGGGCCTGAAAGATTTGCAACTGCGGGCCGCAAAATCTTTTGGAAGATATATGCTCTGGTCGGTGGTGTCCGACGAGGGGATGTATCCCATCAGCGCGCTACACGCGCACGAGCCACACGCGACCTTCATGGACAAGTTCGCGTTCAACTTGAACATCGCGGGACCGGAGCCGACCCTTGCAATGCACCACATGGGCTCCGTCACGCCCGTGGACTCCGTCTCCGTAACGACGGACGACTCCGAGGATGATGGCGAGTGTCTTCCGCCACCGAGACAGGCCTTGGGATGCGGCAGGCCGCCAATGGGTTTCGGATTCTCTGCCCTCACGTCTCTCGCAGTCTGCCTGATGTTTGTTATTTGTGCAACTGCCGCGCCTTCGCGTGATTGCTCCGCGCCAACATCTTCGGCAACAGGGCGCATCGGCGACGAGGTCGGTGGTGCTGGTGTGCTGACGCCCACAGCCATCCCGCCGGATCTCTACTGGCAGCCGGAGGGCTGGTACCACAGCTGGTACCGTGCTACGTACGGGTACGGGTGGACGTGGCTCCCAGGCCCCCCGCAGCCACCTGAGGCAGCTCCGATTGTTACTGCGCCGCCCTCGCCGGGTGGTGCTCCGCCATCGCCGGACTACGAGCCACCCGCCTGGGGCGGTGGAACCGGAGATGAATTCTCTTCTTCAATTCGACACCGGGCCGGACCGGTTGCACCCGGTGCAACTGCCTGCGACGACATCGGCACATCTTCAATTCTCTCAATTTGCTCTACGCATGATTTGACAAACAATGGTGCCAGCTCTCCTGGGCGCTGTACCAGCGGCACCGGCTCTCCCGGGCACTTTCAACGTGGCTAGAATTACCGAAATGAGATTAGCCTGCCTCCATAATGTAATGCTGTTGGTTCAGGTTGCCCCAAGATGGGCTTAATTTAGGGTTTTAACTGTATCCGTATTCTGCAGTATGCCTCACTAGCTGCTAGTTTCGGGAGTTACCCTGCCATAAAGGACAGGTTCTCTTGTAGGATGCTTATTTCCACCGAAGCTGAGTAGGTGTTTGTTTCAGTTCCGTGACCACCTAGTTTGCCAATCACCACCCTAGGTGGTGTGCTGGAAGTGACGCCCCGACTGTCATTCCCATAGTTAGGGTGTATGACTGTCACCGGTCCCGGAACCCTAGACCCCGAACATATAACGGGAAGACTGAGGATTATCCGTTTATCTATTCTGATTACCACACTCCGAATATACAGTCAAGCTGATATATTCAGCACACTACAAGGGAGAACATTGTGGGTGCACGTGCACCAGGCATGCGCTTCAGCACAGCAGTAAGGTAAAGCAAGCTTAGTTTATTTACATATATATATATACAATGTTCCTATCTATTTTCTACTTCCCCTTTTCTGCTTTTTCGCCGGCTGCTCCTCTGCCAGCTTCTCCGCCGGCTTCTCCACGGCCCTCTTGCCCTTCACCTTGGGGGAGACGGCGGGAGCATCGTCGACGGCTTTCATGCCGATCATTTTGTCCCGATTCTTCTCGGCCTTTTTGACCCACTCCTTCGGGCCGCCAGAAAAATAAAAAGGAAGGTCCACGTCCCTTTTTTTCGTGGTTTCGTCCACCACGAAGCGGTGGATACAAAATTGTTGGGGGACACAAATGTCCCCCACGGCCACCACGCCGTTGTGGAGGTCATTCACCACTTCAGGATCGGAGACCTTTGCCGTGACCCCCAGCTTCTTTGTAGTCTCCGTCGCTAAAGCCTGCATGGCTGAGGTCGCATACGGGAGGAGGTCCGGGTCGAGCAAGGTCCAATGGGCCTCCAACACCTACGCGTAAAACAAACAGTGCAAAAGGCAGACAGCGTACACATGTACCGAGCTTGTACTGCAAAGCAACACGAAGGGGGTACACGTGTACTGGGTATGCACCTTTAAGGACACCCACCCATCGGGGAGGCCCTCCACCACCACTTCCTCCAGATGCTTGACCTTGGTGCCTTTCTCGTTGTCAAGCACCATGGCCGTCACCAGGGGGGTGTGGAGGAGTGGGCCGTGCGGCTTGTCCTCGGAGTACCAAACGGTGTCGTCGATGTCAACACCACCCGCCTATTGATAGCCCTCCGAGCCAAGACTTTCCTGCTCATGACTGGAGTGGGACGCAGAAAAATATTGCAAGGTGGTACATCAATGTCCTTCCTGAGAAGAAGATTACTGACAGAAGACTGAATTGCACCGGAGTTGACCCCGAGATCTGACAGGAAGTCCTGGGTGAAAGGAAACTTGTCATCCCCGACAGCCTCTGCCCGTGGCCCCTCTCGCAGGAGACCCGACAGAGTGCCCACCCAACAGAATACTACGGAGGACACTGTGACACGTCCTACACGAACAAGGACAACAAACCATTTGCGGGGACTGTAACGTGGCCCAAAGAACTTACATTGATGGGATACCTTCCGAAGCACTTTGGACAGGTTCTTAGCACCATAGGGGTTCACCAGAGAAGACTGAAGCCTCTCCTCAAGAAGCTTTCCAGGCTGTGCAGATACCACACCCGCATTAGACGTGACGCCTTCCTTAATGGTCATGCTAGGGTCGAGAACCATGACCCTCTCAGAACCACTCTTAGCCGAATTACTGGTATCACTGAAGAAGAAGCTGTTGAAAGAGCAAAACATGTTTTTCCCCTGACCTCCCTTGAATGACTATCATCTCCACCCTTTCTCTTCTCTTCATTCAGGTGAACACTTTATTAACACTCCCCCCTCTTGGGTAGGAGCCCCCCTCCTACCTTAGCTCGCGCCCTCCACCCCCACACTCCGCTCCCTCCGCCCCCGCCTTCCCGACCCCCCACCACCGCCCTTCCTCCGCCTCGCTTCCGCCCTCTTTTTCCACCACAGATGCAGCCTCGCTCCACTTCCACCTCCTCTGCTGCTTCTCCGCCGGCACGACCTTTTTAGCGCTCTGCGTAGTTTTGCCCTGCCGCGGTTTCCTAGGTTGTCACGGGGAACCCAATCTTGCCACCCCCACAGTAAGGGGGTGGCACAGTGGGTCTCCTGTCTGTCACCCCTCAGCCCGATGTGTCACCAGTGTCCGTTGTCACTTGTATCACGGTGTGCTATAAAACACCTATCACAGTATTTTATATCATCTTAGTATCCGAGAGCACGAGCGCCTGCCCCTGCGAGACAGTTTCGCTCCTTAGCGCCTGACATATATATATCCTTATATATATATTTCTCACTTTCTATCAGGTTATCGGCCATCCACTTGTGGGTGCTCGTGTTTTACTTTTGATCCTTGGAGGGCGAACCGAACTTCCTCGAATCCGCCGCACACCGCCGGCAGCTGTTCCGTCCTTACGGCAGCGACTTAAACCAGACCCCGGCCACCGTTGAGGATCGCGGCCGAGTCCAAAAATTTATCACCAAACCGAGTGCAATTTGGGCTTCAGTTGAGCCCGGTTGTTTTTGCCAATTATCAAAGATTACCGATTACGTGCTTCCGGTTGTTATGTCATCAAACCGCCGAAGCCCTCGACCTGTGATGGAGTCCCTTCGCTCCGCGCGTGCCGCCGCGGCTGCTTCTGGCACTCCTGCGGGTCCCGCACTTCCTGCCTCTGCGGCCCCTTCTCCTCAGAGGGGTTCCCGCACACCGGGGCAAAATCCCGATCCGGTGGTGCGCATGTCTGCGCTCATCAGCAAACCGACGTTCGTCTCGCTGGCTGCCACCTCCGCCGATTTTCACCGAGATGCTTCGGTCTGGGAGTCCACCCCAGTCCGAGCGTCTCAGCAGTACGAGTACGCTGACAAATTGGACTACGCCTTTACTTACGGTGAAGAGCTTGTGAAAGTCCTGAAGTCTCATGGCTTCAAACCGCAGAAGGGGTACACCCTCGACGGCAGTGACTCCGAGACCGACTTCGCGGTCCTTCTTGGGAATCTACGCCACGTCCTGTCCCCCATCTCCCACTACGAGTACGACAAGCTCTTCGACCTGGAGCACGAGTACCTGGAGTACCACTGGTCCTTGAACGAGCTCATCTTTATCATTCTCAAGGGCGTCCTCAACGGTACGGCTTTGGCGCTCTACCAGGAGTAAGCTCGAGTCCACCCACGAGATGGACGTTGCGCATTACAGCGCCTACGTTACCACGTCGAGGCCTCCACGGACCCCGACACTTTTCGCTTCTGGACGAAGCTGCGGGACACGAAGATTGACGAGACCGCCGACCCCGCCCCGCAGCTCACGGTTCTCCGCGTCCTGGGAGACAAACATCAACGGCTTCATCCTACCTATGACGACTCTGGACGTGTACAAGACCTTCAGCACGTCCTCAGCCGGTCGGCGGCGAGCTCCCCACACGTGTCCCCACTATATCTGGTGGTGCTCCGTGAGCTCGCCGCTGGCCACAGGTTTACATTTTCCACCCTCGCCCTCCGCATTGCCACGGTTTGGCAGACAGAGGGGCACCTCTCCCGCCTGGCCGATCCGCCATCTTCGGGCGCTGGTGGTGGCAGGGCACGAGCGGACGGAGCCGGTGGTGCTACGTTTAACGCCGTGCGCACCCGCAACAACATCGTCAAGCCGGTCGGAGATTGGAAGCCGGCCCAGAACCCCCGTGTCCCCCACTTGGTGTGGGAGGGGGTCGGCTTCCCGTGCATCTCATGCTTCCGTTTTTGGGGCGTCACTGATGGGCACCTCGCCACGGAAGGGGTGTGCCCCTACGCATGCACCGCATCATTTGCACCGTCGAGGGCGCCGCCCGAGGCTCCGAAGGCTCCGAAGCGCCCTTCCGTCGCTGCCTGGGCTCAGCCCGCCGGTGGTGTGCCTCCTGCCGCAGCCCCCGGTCCCCCGGCGAGCCGTGGTTCCCCCTCATTGCAGTATGCGACTGTGGACGGCGATGGCGGCGATGGCGACGATGGCGCGGCCGCATTCCCGTTCCGCCCTTTACTCGATCGTGACGAGCCGGGGCCCATGCCCAGCACCGCCCTGAACGACGACGACACCGACTGGCCGGCTCTCCGTTCCGTTCCGTGGATCCCGAAGTTCCAGGGTGCATCAGCATCCAGCTCAGCAGCAAAGCAAGATTGAGATCAAGCAGCACAGTTCGGAAGGACCCTTCTCCATGCCCACTCGGCTTGTGATTGACTCTCGAGGGACCGAACTCTTTAGAATTAGTTAGCAACAGACTTTTGGACAGCTTGGGATGGCACATGCCGGACTGCCCGGGCCTGTTTGGCCCCTAGACCCTGCAGTGCTCCTGTCTCTTTTCCTGGTGACACCTCAACCCCACGGGGTGAGGTGGTGTCACGGGGAACCCAATCTTGCCACCCCCACAGTAAGGGGGTGGCACAGTGGGTCTCCTGTCTGTCACCCCTCAGCCCGATGTGTCACCAGTGTCCGTTGTCACTTGTATCACGGTGTGCTATAAAACACCTATCACAGTATTTTATATCATCTTAGTATCCGAGAGCACGAGCGCCTGCCCCTGCGAGACAGTTTCGCTCCTTAGCGCCTGACATATATATATCCTTATATATATATTTCTCACTTTCTATCAGGTTGATCTGACCTAGATGAGCCCTTCGGGGCGCGCTATGAGGATGATTTCAGCTCCCTCTGTTCTACGGTTGCCTGCTTGCAGGATTACAGCGGACTCATGACATTGTCATTATTCTCAGCGTAAATGTTCTATTATTATTATTATTATTATTATTATTATTACTACTACTATTTGGAAATGTTTTTAAAAATGCCCATTACCCCATACCCATTACCCTATTTTATTAAATACACATTTGAACTAAATTACGATTTCTGACGTAATTCTCACGTATGTTCTCGAACCTAAACCCTAAAACCAGAACCTAATCCCTAAATCTACTGAAATTTGGGGGGTCGACGAAGGGGACCTCCACCGGCGATGAAATCGGCAAAATCGTTTAATTGTTGTGACCCCTAGACACCCCCACAGACCCCCCGACGACCCATGACGTAATTCTCACGTAATTTATTTAACCCTAGACCCTAAACCCAACCCTAAACCTACTGAAATTGGGGGGGGGCGACGAAAGGGACCCCCCGGCGATGAAATCGGCAAAAATTTAATTTTTGTGACCCCTAGACACCCCCACAGACCCCCCGATGACAGGGCTGTCATAATCTCAAATTGGATAGCCAACGTTAGCCAATGATAGCCAATGATAGCCAAACTATAGAGTACAGTGTCACAGAGGAAATTTCCTCGCTAATACCGGGCTAGATACGATAATCGTTATGAACTATTTGAATATGGAAATCTCGATGTATCCGAGATTTCCCCCAAAAACACACAACAGCACAATATGGGATTCGTCATGTCCGCGCGATGCGGGTGTCAATACTGTATCCGAATGTGACGTCACAATCGAATGTTCAATCAATGTATCGTCAATCGTGTCACACGACAGCGACAGTCCCGTACCTGCGCTGGCGAATAGGGACCAGCGCAGGCTTCCTAGCGGAAAGGTTTACAAACAAAGCGAAAGGGTTTACAAACAAAGGGTAAGGAAGCGGAATAAATAATACTCACGGACATATTCACTTTTCAATCATATAAAGAGAAATGATCTAACACGCTTTAACCCGAAGTGATACTCCACAAGTCCCTGAGAAGGAAGATGAAACCACGGCGCTCAAGAATAAGCGGAAGAAGGAAATCAGCTAGTGGTCAGTGACGTCACGCTAGCATCAGTTATATCGACCCTTCCGAGATAAAAAGTTGCTTTTCCAGCTCGAAATGTGCTTCCGCCGATGTTTCGGTTTCGACGTTGTACTGCTGTGCGGGACCTGCCGGACATAAGATCGATCGCTCAGTGTCAATCTATATGATAATACTTTCTATCACTGTGCTGTGCTACACTTGACCACCGTATCAGTTCCACATTCGTGTTCAGCTGTTTTATGCGTCATTTGTACTTGACGTAAAACAAACATACAACGTTGTATAGTACTATCATACCGAGTTGCATGTTGTGCATGTTCGATATAGTACCATACTTTGGGTTTGACTGCAATCGATCTGTGTTGTAATTGTAAGGCGCAGACTGCTTAATATTTCTAATACGATTATATCCTTTCGCGTCGTCTTATCTTTCGATGAGCCAAGAGCCCGCCAAAGACCTTGTTTCCGAAGACCAGACTAAGCCAGGTACCGAAGCGACGTGGCTAGACATACAATTCGAATATTCAATCGAAAATAGTCATTACCATAAACACTTCTGATAAGATTGCAGAAGAATGCCATCGGACTTCTTCGGACATTCCTGCATATGGTGTGGAACAGGTCACAGACGGAACTGGACTAGATAATGGACGCCCCACAACCTACGTCCTGCACGTTTAGGAGGGCATGACTGCTGACGGCCTCCCTGTTGCACGGATGGACATCGTTCCTGGTCCAAGCCGAGAGCCCCGCAAGCCCTCGTATTCGGGAGAGGAGCTTTCGATCGTCCACTCGGAAGAATCTATGCCTCACCTGCAGCTGTCACTCTCCATAGGTGAGTGAAACACCGCCGCAAAGGTTCGGCGTGCAGATGGGTGCTGCCCATAGAGGTCTACGGGACGGGCAGGTCGAGATGTGTGCGCGCCTGCCTCAAGGAAAGGATGTGAGAAACCTTGCGCCGACGGTAGTGTCGTACTTGATCGCCTGCTGCTGGCTCCTCTTGGGCAGGAGCAGAAGATGGCGAAGCGCAGTTGGGTTAGGGTAGTGGCAGGGCACACCATGCAGGAGATGCAGGTGGCAGACAGCACTGGGTCAGGATCGAGGTGGCAGATGATACTGGGTTAGGATCGAAATGTGTGTACTGCTCACTAGGCAGGTTGCAGAATGTGTACAGCTTGAAAAATATTGAAGTACTCACGAAACATTTTGCGCTACAATTCTTATTTTCAATGGTGTGGTGTTTTGACAAGTCGCCACGCTAAGTCACCACATCTCACGTGATGCAGTACGGAGTAAGGTGGCTGTCTATGTTGCGGGGCTCTCGGGAATCAGGCGATAGGCAGCACAACTGTCATGTAAACTCCCGCTCAGCTGACGAGATGCAAAGGGCAAGCGACAATAAGAGTCGCCTTATGCCTGCTGGTGCCGAGGCGACCCGCCTCCCTCAACGTGATTGGGGCAGCGCAGCAGAAGCACCGCAGCCTGGTGCGCGCGGCGAG
This sequence comes from Cymbomonas tetramitiformis, assembly GCA_001247695.2. Classification (NCBI taxonomy): domain Eukaryota; kingdom Viridiplantae; phylum Chlorophyta; class Pyramimonadophyceae; order Pyramimonadales; family Pyramimonadaceae; genus Cymbomonas; species Cymbomonas tetramitiformis. The sequence goes on along the minus strand of LGRX02002784.1, from coordinate 4,515 downwards.
CCTGCCGCACAAGGCTGCCAGGGTGCAGATGCGCGACGGCGTGCTGGCGTGCTGCCGGGCTTGGAAGCAGTGCAAGCCACCATCACAGGTGAGAAGCACAAGGTGCAGCTCTGTGAGTCATCTTGCAGCTCAGACGGTCTCCTGCACACGTCCGTCAACCCGGCGATGCTGCAGCCGCGAGCAATCGTTGGCGCCGCCGACCTCGCACTGCAGACAGCGGCATCGCTTGCTTACGTGGCACTAAGCGAGGAGCGGGGGGATCATGTAGGGAGCACCTTTTTGCTTGTTGGTGACTTGCGTGGGAGGAAAACCTTGGACCGTGCGGTTCGGGGAGGAGATCTGATTGATCCGCCAGCGCGAGGGCAGGGATGACACGAGGTGAAATGTGGTGGCAGGTGGCAAGGCGGACACCGCGGGAGCAGCGAGCAGGAAGGACGTGCCTGGGGCAGCTGCAGCGATGGCAGACTTGAAGGGTAAATACGGTGTTATAATCAGCCAGTACCATGGTGTGACCGGATACAAAAGGCATAAGAAGTGGTTTGCGCAAATAGAAAAGCGCGGCAGGCATACCGTGATTGGCTGCTTTGATGATGAGGTGGAGGCAGCGCTGGCGTACGACAAGGCTGCTCGGGAGCTACATGGTGAGGACGCGGTGACCAACTTCTGTCACGCCAAGCATAGGGAGGCAGCCGATGCACGTTTGTCAATGGCAGATTTGAAGCGTAAATACGGTGTTCGAATCAGCCAGTACCATGGCGTGAACTGGAACAAACAGTATAAGGAGTGGTTTGCGCAGGTAGAAAGGCCCGGCTGGCAAAGGGTTATTGGCTTTTTTGATGATGAGGTGGAGGCAGCGCTGGCGTACGACAAGGCTGCTCGGGAGCTACATGGTGAGGACGCGGTGACCAACTTCTGTCACGCCAAGCATAGGGAGGCAGCCGATGCACGTTTGTCAATGGCAGATTTGAAGCGTAAATACGGTGTTCGAATCAGCCAGTACCATGGCGTGAACTGGAACAAACAGTATAAGGAGTGGTTTGCGCAGGTAGAAAGGCCCGGCTGGCAAAGGGTTATTGGCTTTTTTGATGATGAGGTGGAGGCAGCGCTGGCGTACGACAAGGCTGCTCGGGAGCTACATGGTGAGGACGCGGTGACCAACTTCTGTCACGCCAAGCATAGGGAGGCAGCCGATGCACATGTGAAGGGTAAATACGGTGTTCAAATCAGCCAGTACCATGGTGTGACCGGATACAAAAGGCATAAGAAGTGGTTTGCGCAGATAGAAAAGCGCGGCAGGCAAACCGTGATTGGCTGCTTTGATGATGAGGTGGAGGCAGTGCTGGCGTACGACAAGGCTGCTCGGGAGCTACATGGTGAGGACGCGGTGACCAACTTCTGTCACGCCAAGCATAGGGAGGCAGCCGATACACGTTTGTCAATGGCAGATTTGAAGCGTAAATATGGTGTTCAAATCAGCCAGTACCGTGGCGTGAACTGGAACAAACAGTATAAAAAGTGGTTTGCGCAGGTAGAAAGGCCCGGCTGGCAAAGGATTATTGGTTTTTTTGATGATGAGGTGGAGGCAGCGCTGGCGTACGACAAGGCTGCTCGGGAGCTACATGGTGAGGACGCGGTGACCAACTTCTGTCACGCCAAGCATAGGGAGGCAGCCGATGCACGTTTGTCAATGGCAGATTTGAAGCGTAAATACGGTGTTCAAATCAGCCAGTACCGTGACGTGAACTGGAACAAAAATTATAAGAAGTGGTTTGCGCAGATAGAAAGGCCCGGCTGGCAAAGGATTATTGGCTTTTTTGATGATGAGGTGGAGGCAGCGCTGGCGTACGACAAGGCTGCTCGGGAGCTACATGGTGAGGACGCGGTGACCAACTTCTGTCACGCCAAGCATAGGGAGGCTGTAGTGATGGGAGATGCGGCGATAGCAGATGACACACCATCAGTCGCAGGAGTGATGGGAGATGCGGCGATAGCAGATGACACACCATCAGTCGCAGTAGTGATGGGAGATGCGGCGATAGCTTGAATGACACACCATCGGTCGCAGTAGTAGATGATGGGAGATGCGGCGATAGCCGAGATGACACACCATCAGTCGCAGTAGTGATGGGAGATGCGGCGATAGCAGATGACACACCATCAGTTGCGGTAGTGATGGGAGATGTGGCGATAGCAGATGACCCCTATCAGTCGCAGTAGTGATGGGAGATGCGCGATAGCGAATAAACTTCCTCAAGTCGCTTGTGGCTGATAGGAGGATGCGGCGATAACTTAGATAACCCCCTATCAGTCGCAAGTAGCCGATGGGGAGATCTTGGCTGTGCTGAATGACTTTCATCAGTCGCAGTAGTGATGGGAGATGCGGCGATGAAGAATGACGCACCATCAGTCGCAGTAGTGATAGGGTCTGGCTGATAGCGAATGACACACCATCAGTCGCCGGTAGTGATGGGAGATGCGGCGATAGCAGATGACACACCATCAGTCGCAGTAGTGATGGGAGATACGGCGATAACGGAAAATGACACACCATCAGTCGCAGTAGTGATGGGAGATGCGGCGCCGAGATGACCTTTTCATCAGTCGCAGTAGTGATGGGAGATGCGCGATAGCAGATGACACACACTCATTACCAGTAGTGATAGGAGATGCGCGATAACGAATATTTTCATCAGTCGCGATAGTGATGGGGAGATGCGCGATAGCAGATGACACACCATCGATCGCGATAGTGATAGGAGAATCTGGCGACTGGAAAGATGACACACCATCAGTCGCGAGTAGTGATGGGAGATGCGGCGTGCGAGATGACACACCATCGAGTCGCAGTAGTGACAGAATGCGGCGATAGCAGATGACACACCATCAGTCGCAGTAGTGATGGGAGATGCGGCGATAGCAGATGATGAACCATCCGTGGCAGCAATTATAGGAGATGCAACGCCTATCTTGGCACCCGCAACAGGAGCTGCGATGCCCACCTTGGCAGCAGCTGGCACGTCTACTTTGGGAGCAGATCCCTTGTCGACACGCAATGATCGCAGGAGCGCATATTTAGGGGTCAAATGGAACAACAAGTTTCATAAATGGTCCGTATTCCTGAACACACATGAGCCGAGCCTATATAAATCAGTCAACGTCGGCTTGTTCATGGACGAGGTGCAGGCAGCGCTAGCATATGACAAGGCGGCTCGATACTTTCAAAAAGACGATGCGGTGACCAACTTCCCTCTACCCGGCAACACAGCTGAAGCACGTGAGCCTATCACGCGAACCCGCGAGGGTGCACCCCAACACACTCAGCAGACAGCTCACCTCCTGCCTGCCGGTGCCGAGGCGACCCGCCTCCCTCAACGTGATTGGGGCAGCGCAGCAGAAGCACCGCAGCCTGGTGCGCGCAGCGAGCCTGCCGCACAAGGCTGCCAGGGTGCAGATGCGCGACGGCGTGCTGGCGTGCTGCCGGGCTTGGAAGCAGTGCAAGCCACCATCACAGGTGAGAAGCACAAGGTGCAGCTCTGTGAGTCATCTTGCAGCTCAGACGGTCTCCTGCACACGTCCGTCAACCCGGCGATGCTGCAGCCGCGAGCAATCGTTGGCGCCGCCGACCTCGCACTGCAGACAGCGGCATCGCTTGCTTACGTGGCACTAAGCGAGGAGCGGGGGGATCATGTAGGGAGCACCTTTTTGCTTGTTGGTGACTTGCGTGGGAGGAAAACCTTGGACCGTGCGGTTCGGGGAGGAGATCTGATTGATCCGCCAGCGCGAGGGCAGGGATGACACGAGGTGAAATGTGGTGGCAGGTGGCAAGGCGGACACCGCGGGAGCAGCGAGCAGGAAGGACGTGCCTGGGGCAGTTGCGTCGAGGGTAGGGTTGGCACATGGGGTGCGCGGTGGGCGCAACAGTAAGTACTGCGGCGTCAGTGTGCCTAGCACTAATCCAGGGGCTGACGCTGCTCCACCCGGCCTAGACACAGCAGGTGCAGATACAGCGCCCCCCCAGAGCCGGGCGTGCACCAACCCGTGTCGCGGTGCTGTCTGGCTCAAGGGCTATCAGGCGTTTTTCGCACAGATATGGAAGCAGCACAAGCAATTTGGTGATTGGTGGTTTACAGTAATGCTCAGGCTATAAGAAACTCCACCTATAAGAAAGCAGCCGCTGGGTTTTTGGCCAAAATTTAAGAATAAGAAAATAAGCCAGCCGCTGGCGAAGTCACGGAGTTGAACCCATAAGTCCCCATATTAAGAAAGTATACACGCTGGAATATGAGATATTTGAGATGAATTGTACTCCAAAATCATTGATTTAAGAAAGTCATTTGATAACTGCTAAAAAACTGATTACGGTATTTGATTACAGTTGATTACAGCCTGGAGGGGCTCGGTGGGAATGCCAATTTAAAATACATCGCGTCGTCGTTGAATATTGCTGTGCTGAAGAAGACTGCCGTGCTGAGGAAGTTTGCTCTACATCTGTGGTCTGCAAAATAGCGCCTGTGA
>LGRX02002783.1:0-12302 GCA_001247695.2 Cymbomonas tetramitiformis | reverse complement strand
TGGCGCAGGAGGAGGCGCAGCTGCTGGGGCTGCTACGGATGCAGCAGCAGGGCGAGGAGGATGAGCGGCGGCAGCTGGAGGAGCAGGCGCAACGGCTGAGGGAGGAGCTGGCTGCTGCAGAGCGGGCCAAGGATGGGGCCGCTCCATCGACCCGGCTGGCGGAGGGTGGCGCTGCGAGCTCGGAGAGGTTGCAGGCAGCAACGAGAACGCTAGACCGGATGGAAGCGATCCAAGGCGAGCGTGCAGGCGCAGAGCAATCGGAGGAGGGGATGTCAGAGGCAGACAGGGAGCGGCTGGCGCAGGAGGAGGCGCAGCTGCTGGGGCTGCTACGGATGCAGCAGCAGGGCGAGGAGGATGAGCGGCGGCAGCTGGAGGAGCAGGCGCAACGGCTGAGGGAGGAGCTGGCTGCTGCAGAGCGGGCCAAGGACGGGGCCGCTCCATCGACCCGGCTGGCGGAGGGCGGCGCTGCAAGCTCGGAGATGATGCGGGCAATGAAGGATGCATTGGACCGGCTGGAGGCGATCCAAGGCGAGCGTGCAGGTGCAGAGCAATCGGAGGAGGGGACGTCAGAGGCAGACAGGGAGCGGCTGGCACAGGAGGAGGCGCAGCTGCTGGGGCTGCTACGGATGCAGCAGCAGGGCGAGGAGGATGAGCGGCGGCAGCTGGAGGAGCAGGCGCAACGGCTGAGGGAGGAGCTGGCTGCTGCAGAGCGGGCCAAGGACGAGGCCGGTTCATCGACCCGGCTGGTGGAGGGCGGCGCTGCAAGCTCGGCGATGATGCGGGCAATGAAGGATGCATTGGACCGGCTGGAGGCGATCCAAGGCGAGCGTGCAGGCGCAGAGCAATCGGAGGAGGGGATGTCAGAGGCAGACAGGGAGCGGCTGGCGCAGGAGGAGGCGCAGCTGCTGGGGCTGCTACGGATGCAGCAGCAGGGCGAGGAGTATGAGCGGCGGCGACAGGCTGATGAGCTTCGTGAGCGTGAAGCAGAGGCCCAACGGCTGAGGGAGGAGCTGGCTGCTGCAGAGCGGGCCAAGGATGGGGCCGGTCCATCGACCCGGCTGGCGGAGGGCGGCGCTGCGAGCTCGGAGATGATGCGGGCAATGAAGGATGCATTGGACCGGCTGGAGGCGATCCAAGGCGAGCGTGCAGGCGCAGAGCAATCGGAGGAGGGGATGTCAGAGGCAGACAGGGAGCAGCTGGCGCAGGAGGAGGCGCAGCTGCTGGGGCTGCTACGGATGCAGCAGCAGGGCGAGGAGGATGAGCGGCGGCAGCTGGAGGAGCAGGCGCAACGGCTGAGGGAGGAGCTGGCTGCTGCAGAGCGGGCCAAGGATGGGGCTGGTTCATCGACCCGGCTGGCGGAGGGCGGCGCTGCAAGCTCGGAGAGGTCGCAGGCAGCAACGAGAACGCTAGACCGGCTGGAGGCGATCCAAGGCGAGCGTGCAGGCGCAGAGCAATCGGAGGAGGGGATGTCAGAGGCAGACAGGGAGCGGCTGGCGCAGGAGGAGGCGCAGCTGCTGGGGCTGCTACGGATGCAGCAGCAGGGCGAGGAGGATGAGCGGCGGCGACAGGCTGATGAGCTTCGTGAGCGTGAAGCAGAGGCCCAACGGCTGAGGGAGGAGCTGGCTGCTGCAGAGCGGGCCAAGGATGGGGCCGCTCCATCGACCCGGCTGGCGGAGGGCGGCGCTGCGAGCTCGGAGATGATGCGGGCAATGAAGGATGCATTGGACCGGCTGGAGGCGATCCAAGGCGAGCGTGCAGGCGCAGAGCAATCGGAGGAGGGGATGTCAGAGGCAGACAGGGAGCGGCTGGCGCAGGAGGAGGCGCAGCTGCTGGGGCTGCTACGGATGCAGCAGCAGGGCGAGGAGGATGAGCGGCGGCAGCTGGAGGAGCAGGCGCAACGGCTGAGGGAGGAGCTGGCTGCTGCAGAGCGGGCCAAGGATGGGGCCGGTCCATCGACCCGGCTGGCGGAGGGCGGCGCTGCGAGCTCGGAGATGATGCGGGCAATGAAGGATGCATTGGACCGGCTGGAGGCGATCCAAGGCGAGCGTGCAGGCGCAGAGCAATCGGAGGAGGGGATGTCAGAGGCAGACAGGGAGCGGCTGGCGCAGGAGGAGGCGCAGCTGCTGGGGCTGCTACGGATGCAGCAGCAGGGCGAGGAGGATGAGCGGCGGCAGCTGGAGGAGCAGGCACAACGGCTGAGGGAGGAGCTGGCTGCTGCAGAGCGGGCCAAGGATGGGGCTGGTTCATCGACCCGGCTGGCGGAGGGCGGCACTGCGAGCTTGGAGAGGTCGCAGGCAGCAACGAGAACGCTAGACCGGCTGGAGGCGATCCAAGGCGAGCGTGCAGGCGCAGAGCAATCGGAGGAGGGGATGTCAGAGGCAGACAGGGAGCGGCTGGCGCAGGAGGAGGCGCAGCTGCTGGGGCTGCTACGGATGCAGCAGCAGGGCGAGGAGGATGAGCGGCGGCAGCTGGAGGAGCAGGCGCAACGGCTGAGGGAGGAGCAGGCTGCTGCAGAGCGGGCTAAGTATGGGGCCGGTCCATCGACCCGGCTGGCGGAGGGCGGCGCTGCGAGCTCGGAGAGGTCGCAGGCAGCAACGAGAACGCTAGACCGGCTGGAGGCGATCCAAGGCGAGCGTGCAGGTGCAGAGATATCGGAGGAGGAGATGTCAGAGGCAGACAGGGAGCGGCTGGCGCAGGAGGAGGCGCAGCTGCTGGGGCTGCTACGGATGCAGCAGCAGGGCGAGGAGGATGAGCGGCGGCGACAGGCTGATGAGCTTCGTGAGCGTGAAGCAGAGGCCCAACGGCTGAGGGAGGAGCTGGCTGCTGCAGAGCGGGCCAAGGATGGGGCCGCTCCATCGACCCGGCTGGTGGAGGGTGGCGCTGCGAGTTCGGAGATGATGCGGGCAATGAAGGATGCATTGGACCGGCTGGAGGCGATCCAAGGCGAGCGTGCAGGCGCAGAGCAATCGGAGGAGGGGATGTCAGAGGCAGACAGGGAGCGGCTGGCGCAGGAGGAGGCGCAGCTGCTGGGGCTGCTACGGATGCAGCAGCAGGGCGAGGAGGATGAGCGGCGGCAGCTGGAGGAGCAGGCGCAACGGCTGAGGGAGGAGCTGGCTGCTGCAGAGCGGGCCAAGGATGGGGCCGCTCCATCGACCCGGCTGGCGGAGGGTGGCGCTGCGAGCTCGGAGAGGTTGCAGGCAGCAACGAGAACGCTAGACCGGATGGAAGCGATCCAAGGCGAGCGTGCAGGCGCAGAGCAATCGGAGGAGGGGATGTCAGAGGCAGACAGGGAGCGGCTGGCACAGGAGGAGGCGCAGCTGCTGGGGCTGCTACGGATGCAGCAGCAGGGCGAGGAGGATGAGCGGCGGCAGCTGGAGGAGCAGGCGCAACGGCTGAGGGAGGAGCTGGCTGCTGCAGAGCGAGCCAAGGATGGGGACGGTCCATCGACCCGGCTGGCGGAGGGCGGCGCTGCGAGCTCGGAGATGATGCGGGCAATGAAGGATGCATTGGACCGGCTGGAGGCGATCCAAGGCGAGCGTGCTGGCGCAGAGCAATCGGAGGAGGGGACGTCAGAGGCAGACAGGGAGCGGCTGGCGCAGGAGGAGGCGCAGCTGCTGGGGCTGCTACGGATGCAGCAGCAGGGCGAGGAGGATGAGCGGCGGCAGCTGGAGGAGCAGGCGCAACGGCTGAGGGAGGAGCTGGCTGCTGCAGAGCGGGCCAAGGATGGGGCCGCTCCATCGACCCGGCTGGCGGAGGGTGGCGCTGCGAGCTCGGAGAGGTTGCAGGCAGCAACGAGAACGCTAGACCGGATGGAAGCGATCCAAGGCGAGCGTGCAGGCGCAGAGCAATCGGAGGAGGGGATGTCAGAGGCAGACAGGGAGCGGCTGGCGCAGGAGGAGGCGCAGCTGCTGGGGCTGCTACGGATGCAGCAGCAGGGCGAGGAGGATGAGCGGCGGCAGCTGGAGGAGCAGGCGCAACGGCTGAGGGAGGAGCTGGCTGCTGCAGAGCGGGCCAAGGACGGGGCCGCTCCATCGACCCGGCTGGCGGAGGGCGGCGCTGCAAGCTCGGAGATGATGCGGGCAATGAAGGATGCATTGGACCGGCTGGAGGCGATCCAAGGCGAGCGTGCAGGTGCAGAGCAATCGGAGGAGGGGACGTCAGAGGCAGACAGGGAGCGGCTGGCACAGGAGGAGGCGCAGCTGCTGGGGCTGCTACGGATGCAGCAGCAGGGCGAGGAGGATGAGCGGCGGCAGCTGGAGGAGCAGGCACAACGGCTGAGGGAGGAGCTGGCTGCTGCAGAGCGAGCCAAGGATGTGGCCGGTCCATCGACCCGGCTGGCGGAGGGCGGCGCTGCGAGCTCGGAGAGGTCGCAGGCAGCAACGAGAACGCTAGACCGGCTGGAGGCGATCCAAGGCGAGCGTGCAGGCGCAGAGCAATCGGAGGAGGGGATGTCAGAGGCAGACAGGGAGCGGCTGGCGCAGGAGGAGGCGCAGCTGCTGGGGCTGCTACGGATGCAGCAGCAGGGCGAGGAGGATGAGCGGCGGCAGCTGGAGGAGCAGGCGCAACGGCTGAGGGAGGAGCTGGCTGCTGCAGAGCGGGCCAAGGATGGGGCTGGTTCAACGACCCGGCTGTCGGAGGGCGGCGCTGCAAGCTTGGAGATGATGCGGGCAATGAAGGATGCATTGGACCGGCTGGAGGCGATCCAAGGCGAGCGTGCAGGCGCAGAGCAATCGGAGGAGGGGATGCCAGAGGCAGACAGGGAGCGGCTGGCGCAGGAGGAGGCGCAGCTGCTGGGGCTGCTACGGATGCAGCAGCAGGGCGAGGAGGATGAGCGGCGGCAGCTGGAGGAGCAGGCGCAACGGCTGAGGGAGGAGCTGGCTGCTGCAGAGCGAGCCAAGGATGGGGCCGCTCCATCGACCCGGCTGGCGGAGGGCGGCGCTGCGAGCTCGGAGATGATGCGGGCTATGAAGGATGCATTGGACCGGCTGGAGGCGATCCAAGGCGAGCGTGCAGGCGCAGAGCAATCGGAGGAGGGGATGTCAGAGGCAGACAGGGAGCGGCTGGCGCAGGAGGAGGCGCAGCTGCTGGGGCTGCTACGGATGCAGCAGCAGGGCGAGGAGGATGAGCGGCGGCAGCTGAAGGAGCAGGCGCAACGGCTGAGGGAGGAGCTGGCTGCTGCAGAGCGAGCCAAGGATGGGGCCGCTCCATCGACCCGGCTGGCGGAGGGCGGCGCTGCGAGCTCGGAGATGATGCGGGCAGCAACGAGAACGCTAGACCGGCTGGAGGCGATCCAAGGCGAGCGTGCAGGCGCAGAGCAATCGGAGGAGGGGTTGTCAGAGGCAGACAGGGAGCGGCTGGCGCAGGAGGAGGCGCAGCTGCTGGGGCTGCTACGGATGCAGCAGCAGGGCGAGGAGGATGAGCGGCTAAAGCTGGTAGAAAGTGTAAGCCTGATGCAGGTGACTTACTTCTGCTCCCTATCTTTTGTATTTGGTTGGTAGTAGATCCCTATGATTAGGCGCCAATTCATAACTCATGGGAATTGGAACCTTTTTTGGCCGGTGACTGATGCACTTTAGCGATCAATCACATAATCTGATTGCTAACCTTTAAGGTCAAATTGCATCATCTGATCGCTGGTGGTTGTGGTCTAGTCACTTGACAGCCACCTGCTATCCACTCTTGTATCCCTTGAGGCCCAAATAGTTGTTGACCCAGTTGGTCTATGATTCCCCGCCATTGATTAATCCCAACTCCCCTTATCGTGCCGCATGGTTCAGGCGAGGATGCAATCAATGCAAAGCAATCTTCTAAGTCAGGAGGAGGTGAGGCGCATCTGCATCGTCATGGGCGCTGGCTCCTGTGCTCAGCGTTGGGTTGTTGCAGCCTTTGAGGGTAGGGGGGATGTTGCCTTCTTCAAGAACGGCGTCCCTCTGAGGAGGTAGTTTTGGATAAGTGGATGTGAATGCGGTGTTTTGCTGTGACGCACCTGAGGATGCATTCAATGCAAAGCGATCTCACGGCTGAGGAAGAGGTACGCTGATATTTGGGAGGTGGTCACTTTTTGTGCGCTGTGCAGTGACAGATGGGCACATATGCAGCCTGCAATCACGTGGTGGGACGTGGTGTGTTTCAGGAGCCTGGTTCGCGGACAGCGGGTAGCCCGGGTCAGTTGCACCCGGTGGAGCCGGCGGAGCAGAAAAGCAGGTGCGCGCGGCTGGGAGTGTTGGTGACCACTTGCTGGAGGGAAGGCATGGCGCTACATGTTGCTGGAATTGCGACGCGGGAGCCTGGAATCTGGTGGAGCGCGGTAGTGAGGCGCGTGTCAAGGGTGGGTGCCGCGCAGGACGGAGGGCTCACATGTGCTTCAGATGGTGGAGGCTCTGAGTCGGAAGCGGGAACAGCCTCGTACCACTCGAGGCCGGCAGAGCTCTTTGGAGGCGCTGTCCGAGGCGGGCATCGTGCACAAAGTGATGAGGGAGGAGGAAGAAGTGGCGAGGCTGGCACGGGAGGCAAGAGATGCGTTGCGGCAGGCGGTGAGAGCGAAGTGGAGGACTGCCGTGACCACCACGATACTGGAGGAAGCTCGCCGTGCCCGGAGACGTGACAGGTGCACTTTTTTCCACTCCACCCTCCGCTGCCCATCCTCCTTCGGGAAAAGCTGAGGTGAGTGGGTCACTACGAGTGTCACCGAAGGGGTGGTGGGGATGGTGGCCGAGCTTGCTGTTCGAAGGTGAGCGCGTTTGGCTGAAAGCGTGATGGAGGGGTTTCTGGAATGAGTTGAGATAAGGTAGAGCTATCAAGCAACGTGCCGTGAGGGTACCCAGCGGAGCTAGCTGCATGCATTTCGCTTAAATGTTGCGATTCTAAAAGCCGTTTTCTACCATGCACGCCGGCCTGCATGCCGGTCTCCGCGTTAGCGGCCCTTACTAGAATACTAAGGCATTCCCTGCGATGCGCTGCAAATAACCTCAAAGCATTGTATTCACACATCACCAATTTTTTACCGATGACGTCTTAATCGTATGCGGGGACATATCCCTTCGCAACTTTCGCAGGCACTATACTCCGAAAGATGAACCTCCTAATCATTACACTGCATCATTATTGTGGTTCAAAACAATATACGTTATCATGTAAGTCAACTTTACATTTACAGTTTGCGGGGCTCTGCGTGTGGAATGGACGCTATCCAGTATCGTGAGCGACACGCGCGCATGCCAAGTCTTTGCAATATGACATGAGTTCGCGCTTCAGCGGTATGACGAATACAAGTTTTAGATATTTCTAAAGCAACTAGTTTTGTCCTGTGATAAAGTTTTTATTTTTCATAACACCCTCTGAAAGTGCTCCCAGTCGCCATGGATCATCTGAACCACCTGGATCCTATTGTGAGCACTTATCTGAGTGCAGACTGAACCAAAAACACAAATTCTCTGGTGACTCAACAGACCAGAATAGATGTGCTTGCAGAACAAGTGCAAGGCTCTCCTACGTGTAGATAAGGCATGTGAGATAAGTGCAATGAGCTAATCGAGCAGGCGCAGGTGCATTTCTGGGTGAAATGCATAACACCGTATGCTGTGTTGAATGAAGTGCATGCAGAGAAGTGCTGTCAGAAAGATGGAATCCGACGGAGCTGCACGATCGGTGCGGCTCCATCGAGTCGCCGGCTTTCTCGAGTCCTGAGCCAAAAGGCTCATGACTCGAGAAAGTCACACGTGGTTGGGTTTGATCCCAAGCTGGGTGGCATTCGCCTGGAAGTTTCCTTCATTGTCACCTGTCAACGTCGGCGCACCCCCACTGACAATGAGCTGCCCGACTGTGCCTGTGCCAAGCGAACCTCTCGCACCTCCAAAACCAACCGTGGCCGTGATTGCAGAAAAAGTCCTTTCCGCCAACTAAGTTTCTAAATCGTCAAATATGTCTCACGAATGCCTAATGGGAGGTGTCAAAATAAGTTGCACAAGTGGAACGTGTGAAATAGGCGCGTACCTGGCACGCTCCTTGATCAGGTGCGAAAGCTGGCGAATCCGCGGAGGTCGAGGAAACTCAGCACATCATTTGCCTCGCCGTACCTTAGGCAAAGATAAAAGTGTTTTAAACATAGTTTCGGGAGGCGCGCTGCTCTGGAGCCACCTGGCAGCTGTAAGCGCCGTAAATCTAAAACGGGAGCACAGGCAGAGAAACTTGATGACTGAAAACAAGCCTTTTGTTTCTTCACTATTTTGACGAGAAACGAAATTCGAAAAATATCAACTTTTCACAAAGCTCGCAACAAACGTTTAAAAGAAGATGTGCCATCTCTAAGGGCCTACTTTTACATATATTTGTTTTGCCGCGGAAGCGAAATTTTGCCGAGAGTGGAGCGCTGGTGAAACCGCTGTGCGACATAGCTAATATCTCGGGCCTTTTAACGCTCCACTCTTCTCAGAACAAACGATAACGCATATCTTAAAAAAGTTAAAGAAGTCAATTTTATCTTTGTCCAGATATCTGACAAGTTTTTTGCGCGCTTGTGTCCGTTTTGCTTCACGTTCAGTGTTCAGACGTTGTGATGGGAAGTGATATGAACACAAACACTGCTGAACTGCAGCTCTCGTCCAAATCGAACATACGATAGTTGATAGTTCATAGTAGATATAAATCTTTGTTTACTGTTCAACTGTACTACTACTGCGTATGCGGAAAACGCTTTCTGCATGCGAACGAAAATGTCAAGCGTAGGATCGATGCACAATATATTTACATCTCAGTTGCCGTCGGATAGAAAACGTCAACAGCCCCGTGAGACCTTCCCATCGCATTTGACCAAGATGTTGACCTTTTCGCATGAAATTTTGGGCGTGGCTAGCATCGAATTTTGAATTTTGGCCGTGGGATGTCGCAAATATCCGATTAAAATCCTTGTTGACAAGGCATGATCGATCTTACGGGCGAATATCAATGGCGGAATAAATCGCACGACTCTGCACAAAAGGGAGGCAATCTCGTGCATGGGTTCATGAATTTTAGGACGGTATTCCTCGTGCAGGTCATTACACGCTCCGCTAGAGGCCGGGCCTTACGCCCCACCCCCCAGCTGTTGGGATGAATGCATCGATGAAGCGCCGGTCCTCTGCGAACGGAAGCCTTCTGTCGCATGCAGCAAGAAAGAAGAGTAGCGATGGGTGGAGAAGATTTTTGTTAGGGCACGGTCAGTGCTTGAATGCATAATTTTCCTATGCCCGGTGTTCGATGAGCAGGGCCAAGACCATGGCGGCAGTTGAGAAGGAAACCTTCAGACGACGAGAGCTAGAACACGAACTGCGCAAGGTACCCGGGGGGGTGGGGGGGTGAGGGGGTGTGGGAACTTTGCCATTATCGATGTTAGGTGTGAAGGCCTGCTTGACACCTCCGGAAAACTTCTGATTCGGCTTGAGGGCTGAGATGGCTTCCGTGCATGCTTTACCCTCAAAGGTCGGCAGATCAACGCGTTGTGTGTGGCGGTGTTGGGCTTGGGTGCAGGTGGTGAAAGCACGTGAAGAGGAGGCTCAGGCCAAACTCGCCAAGAGGCGCGCAGCAGAGGAGGAGCAGGAACGCCTTCTTGCGCTGCTGATGACGCAGGACGAGGCGGAAACCCAGGCACGTGGGGAGTCCCACGACAAGCTGAGCGAAGAAGAGCGAAGGAGACGCGCACTGGAGGAGGAGCTCCAAAAGGTACTTGTGGGGGTGGGGAGTTTTGCCATTGTAGATGTTAGCTGTGAAGGCTTGCTTGGCCTCTCCAGAAAACTGCTGATTCGGCTTGAGGGCTGAGATGGCTTCCGTGCATGCTTTACCCTCAAAGGTCGGCAGATCAACGCGTTGTGTGTGGCGGTGTTGGGCTTGGGTGCAGGTGGTGAAAGCACGTGAGGAGAAGGCTCAGGCCAAACTCGCCAAGAGGCGCGCAGCAGAGGAGGAGCAGGAACGCCTTCTTGCGCTGCTGATGACGCAGGACGAGGCGGAAACCCAGGCACGTGGGGAGTCCCACGAGAAGCTGACCGAAGAAGAGCGAAGGAGACACGCACTGGAGGAGGAGCTCCAAAAGGTACTTGTGGGGGTGGGGAGTTTTGCCATTGTAGATGTTGGCTGTGAAGGCTTGCTTGGCCTCTCCAGAAAACTGCTGATTCGGCTTGAGGGCTGAGATGGCTTCCGTGCATGCTTTACCCTCAAAGGTCGGCAGATCAACGCGTTGTGTGTGGCGGTGTTGGGCTTGGGTGCAGGTGGTGAAAGCACGTGAGGAGGAGGCTCAGGCCAAACTCGCCAAGAGGCGCGCAGCAGAGGAGGAGCAGGAACGCCTTCTTGCGCTGCTGATGACGCAGGACGAGGCAGAAACCCAGGCACGTGGGGAGTCCCACGAGAAGCTGACCGAAGAAGAGCGAAGGAGACACGCACTGGAGGAGGAGCTCCAAAAGGTACTTGTGGGGGTGGGGAGTTTTGCTATTGTAGATGTTGGCTGTGAAGGCTTGCTTGGCCTCTCCAGAAAACTGCTGATTCGGCTTGAGGGCTGAGATGGCTTCCGTGCATGCTTTACCCTCAAAGGTCGGCAGATCAACGCGTTGTGTGTGGCGGTGTTGGGCTTGGGTGCAGGTGGTGAAAGCACGTGAGGAGAAGGCTCAGGCCAAACTCGCCAAGAGGCGCGCAGCAGAGGAGGAGCAGGAACGCCTTCTTGCGCTGCTGATGACGCAGGACGAGGCGGAAACCCGGGCACGTGGGGAGTCCCACGAGAAGCTGAGCGAAGAAGAGCGAAGGAGACACGCACTGGAGGAGGAGCTCCAAAAGGTACTTGTGGGGGTGGGGAGTTTTGCCATTGTAGATGTTGGCTGTGAAGGCTTGCTTGGCCTCTTCAGAAAACTGCTGATTCGGCTTGAGGGCTGAGATGGCTTCCGTGCATGCTTTACCCTCAAAGGTCGGCAGATCAACGCGTTGTGTGTGGCGGTGTTGGGCTTGGGTGCAGGTGGTGAAAGCACGTGAGGAGAAGGCTCAGGCCAAACTCGCCAAGAGGCGCGCAGCAGAGGAGGAGCAGGAACGCCTTCTTGCGCTGCTGATGACGCAGGACGAGGCAGACACCCGGGCACGTGGGGAGTCCCACGAGAAGCTGAGCGAAGAAGAGCGAAGGAGACACGCACTGGAGGAGGAGCTCCAAAAGGTACTTGTGGGGGTGGGGAGTTTTGCTATTGTAGATGTTGGCTGTGAAGGCTTGCTTGGCCTCTCCAGAAAACTGCTGATTCGGCTTGAGGGCTGAGATGGCTTCCGTGCATGCTTTACCCTCAAAGGTCGGCAGATCAACGCGTTGTGTGTGGCGGTGTTGGGCTTGGGTGCAGGTGGTGAAAGCACGTGAAGAGGAGGCTCAGGCCAAACTCGCCAAGAGGCGCGCAGCAGAGGAGGAGCAGGAACGCCTTCTTGCGCTGCTGATGACGCAGGACGAGGCGGAAACCCAGGCACGTGGGGAGTCCCACGACAAGCTGAGCGAAGAAGAGCGAAGGAGACGCGCACTGGAGGAGGAGCTCCAAAAGGTACTTGTGGGGGTGGGGAGTTTTGCCATTGTAGATGTTAGCTGTGAAGGCTTGCTTGGCCTCTCCAGAAAACTGCTGATTCGGCTTGAGGGCTGAGATGGCTTCCGTGCATGCTTTACCCTCAAAGGTCGGCAGATCAACGCGTTGTGTGTGGCGGTGTTGGGCTTGGGTGCAGGTGGTGAAAGCACGTGAGGAGAAGGCTCAGGCCAAACTCGCCAAGAGGCGCGCAGCAGAGGAGGAGCAGGGACGCCTTCTTGCGCTGCTGATGACGCAGGACGAGGCGGAAACCCGGGCACGTGGGGAGTCTCACGAGAAGCTGAGCGAAGAAGAGCGAAGGAGACGCGCACTAGAGGAGGAGCTGCGTGAAGCACACAGCATTGGAGAAGTTTTGCGGGAGCAACAGCGACAGGTCGCAGCTGCCCAATCACGGAGCTTTATTTCTGCTGGTGGCATTGTATCTTACCACTCCAAAAGCGCGGGCAATCGGTGTGGATGCCGGGACACTTTCAGTCCAGACGTCCATTGTTGATCTCTCCATGTGCTACAGGAAAGAGTCCGAGCTCGCTGGAAGACGGCCATCGTGACCGCGCAGCTGCGGCTTGCCCACACCCGCCTCCATGTTGCCAGGTGGGTACCAACCTCCGCTGTTGCCTCAGTACTAAAACTGCATGCATTCATGACATTGGAGCCGTGGGTCAGACATGCACACCTCTCCCTGGAGCCGTGGGTCAGACATGCACGCATCTCCCTGGAGCCGTGGGTCAGACATGC
>LGRX02002782.1:0-25332 GCA_001247695.2 Cymbomonas tetramitiformis | reverse complement strand
TACATGATGAGATGGTACAAGCACGCCTACATGATGTGATGGTACAAGCGCGCCTACATGATGTGATGGTACAAGTGCGCCCGGCGCGCTCATACTAAGGCGTGCTCATACCATAATATGTTATGGTATGAGCACACCGCGCGCATATGAGGCCCGATTTTTAGCATGAGCGTCCCAGGGCCGCTTGTTATCATCGCCTCACGGTATGAGCACGCCACGCGCGTATGAGCGTCGAGTTTTTCGGCATATGCGCGCCGATTCTTTTGGCATGAGCACGCAAAGGCCGGGAACTTAGTAGGGGGCATAATGAGACGTTATGGGGGGGTAAGGGGAAGGTACGGGAAAAGTTGGGGTGCACTCGTGGGGCAATATCAAGGAAGTTGGGGGGTTGTAGAGGGAATTTGTCGGGAAGATGCGGGTTGTCGAGGGTTTTAGGGTTTTAAAGGGGTAAGGAATTAGACTTCGCTACCCCCCATGGGGGGGTATCGAAGGGTTGTACATGTAGTTAACCGGGAAGTTGGAGGGTTGTCAAGGGGTGTTGTCCGGCCTATTGGAGGGGTAGTGGGGGGATATCAAGGGGTTGTAAAGGGAGTTATCCGAGACGCAAAGACGTAGAGACGTAAAGATGTAAAGGCGCAAAGACGTAGAAACGCAAAGGCGTAAAGACGTAGAGACGCAAAGACGTAAAGACGTAAAGGCGCAAAGACGTAGAGACGTAAAGATGTAAAGGCGCAAAGACGTAGAAACGCAAAGGCGTAAAGACGTAGAGACGCAAAGACGTAAAGACGTAAAGGCGCAAAGACGTAGAGACGCAAATACGTAAAGACGTAAAGACGTAAAGGCGCAAAGACGTAGAGACGCAAAGACGTAAAGACGTAAAGGCGCAAAGACGTAGAGACGCAAAGACGTAGCGACGCAAAGACGCTGAGACGCGGAGACGCACAGACGCTGAGACGTTGAGACGTTGAGACGGTCCGATTGCCCCCCATATGACTCCCCTAGGTCTTCAACATAGCACTCAAGCAGACTTGCTTGGGTGAGTTCTCGAGCACAGTGTGGCGCCCTATATGGCTGAAACCGGTGAAAATGGACGTCACTATCGGATTCGGCATCATGGTCGAAAATGGTTTAGAACATACTCGGCTTGCAGGGAGCCGGGGCAGGCGTTTGCCATTTCCGCGCCTCGCGCGCTCATGCTAAAAGTCGGCGCACATATGCGCGCGGCGTGCTCATAACGTAACATATACGCGGCTGAGCACATAAAGTCCACCGCTCCATGCGGGGAGTGGGAAGTGTCACTAGCTGGGGACATCCTTCACCTTGACGCTTCTCTTCTAGCCGCGGCATGAGTGTGCCCAACAATCGTATACATAGCTTCTTCAACACCTCGCAAACCTTCACAATTCCACCAAGCGCGATGTCATGTCATTGAAGCTCCCTCAAAATTCAAATAAGTTGGCTCTTTGTGCATACCATGCACACCAAAATGAAGCAGCCCTACATATCAGTGCCCCATTTACCTATTACGGTGCGTTGTCATATCATTTCGACACAATACTCGACATCGAGGAAGTGAGCCCGCAAGGGGGGGGGTGGCCCTTTTGAGAAGGAACTCTTCGTCGTTTTTATGCAGCGATGCCGATATGATGTGTGCTCAGCAAGTCAACATCTACATTTTAGATCTTCCCCACCCCCTTTTCTTGCCTCTCGGCTCGGCATACTCCCTCTCGGCTTTGTGTTCCCTTTGCAGCGGCATAAGGTGCGCACCAGTCGATTGCTTTCTTCAAGTTGTTTGTCATGAAATTGGTGAAGCTCCCATGCTCCGCACACTAGATGGAACTGCTCCCTGAATACTTGCCTGCAACACGCTTAAACTTGCAATTCAGTGGACGCCGTCCGCCTCCTCCAAGAAGTTGGCGCCACAATACAAAGGCGTAAGTGTTCTTCTGTGTAAGCACTGGTGGCATTGATCCTCCATCCGGGCTGCATTGGCATTGTGATTTGGGAATCACCTCCACGAATTCTTAATTTGACTCGATCACTCTAGAGCACTGGTTGTAGGACGGGCACATGCTATCATGAATGAATGAGTCACACCTCTCACATGCATGCCAGCTGCATGGTTCAACAGAGGCGGGGAGGTGCCTTATTTCACCCCACGTGTCGCGGAGAAGCTCACATGGAATGAGGCAAATGTCTTACTCGCTACTTGAAGAATCCTTCAGGTATCATTTCCAACCATCACGAATCACTCGACGCGACTTCAAGACAAGACTGCTCTGTCTAGGCATTCATCCCGAGGAGCGACGAGCATGCAACATCATAAGACGAAGTCTATCATGACAACACTCTCGCTACCTTCAAGAGTTAAAAAGGCGTAAGCAGAATTGTGTATGGTAACACCTATTAGTAACCAACTTGAATGAAATCCATGCGCACGCGCGACCGCCTTTATCTCGCTCTTTTAGAGGATAGTTTGGCACTTGACAAGGCAACGCTTGACATTGTGCTCCTCGTCCCGCTTTGAATTCCGTTTACTCCCGAGCAATCCTCCGAGTTCTTCCGAGCACGCAAAGTAGTGAGTCTAATCTGTTCGGTGAGGTCCCGGACTTACCTCGTGTATCCTCCACTGTGCAACATCAATTGGCCGTCGCGCATCTGCCCAAGAACCAAGGCATATCACTTGCTCAAATGCGCACATTTGCAAACCGAGACGAGAACCATAATACCAGATGTGCTCCTCTAATTGGGGCAAATGATGCTAAGAAGAGGCATTCACATCCACTCATATTTTCCTGGCAGAGAAGCACATGCTAAAGCACCTCAAAAGATCCGATTTTCTTGCCGATGTCGCCGTCAGTTGTCGAACACGTGGCAATAGCCCTACACCGTGCTAACGCGCCGCGGACGATCCGATGAAACGATATGAGGTGCGGCCACACCTCATTGGACACAACCTTACTAGCTTCGGCATGGCTTAGCGCATCTTGGAATATCTTACTTGATCATGCAAATCAATCACCTAGAGCACTGGAGCACATTATCCGCGCTCACGAGCGCTTGCAAATATGTTGACCATGGAAGATGTTCTTAGGAGCACTCAGGAGCACGGAACACAAATCGATCAAACGCATATCAACCACAAGACATCGCAACACAACGATATTTTATAAGAAAGAGGCATTTTCAGGGCGTTCCGGAGCACTTGCGCCCAGAGGGTGATGCTACCTGTGAAACTTTGCATTGCCGCTTCTCATTGTCTGAGCACTCTGTGAAGAAGCGGAGCCACTCCTCTTCAACCTTCGTAAAGAGCTTTCTGCCACCCCGTGCACTCATCTGCAAGTGAGAGTTGCCAAATGCCGCGCAATGTCATTTGTGGGAGCGGTCCCGCGGAAAGAACCACAAATAATGCGAAGGGTACTACACTTTTGGGGGGGAGAGCGAGGCTCACCGGCTGTCGGCATCCGGAATCAAAATTGCGTACGAATGGCTCTCAAGATGTCTACCGATGCCTTGCAAGTCCCCTGCCATCAAGCGCTCCATCGAAAACCTGCGGCGAGCGCAAAAATGCGACGGATAAGGCGCTTATAATATAGCGCGGGGCGCATCTGAAGGGGCGACAAGCTCTTCAAGAGGCAATTGTGTGGGGCAACGCAATCGCTTGGCGCCAAAATATGCTGATGGAAGTTTAGGTCCATACAACATAGACCTCCAAGCCAATTGACAAGCTTTGGGTACTGATCCTATGTACCTAACTCTTCTTTGAGATTCTCCATATAAACTCTTGCCCACACAATACTCTTCGATCTGCATCGCAAATGAGGCGCTATCCGTGACCAATGCTTTGACGGCGTATTCATCAACAACGCACATTCCCCATTGACAAATTGAGGAAGCGATCCTTCTACCTTTTGCACCCTCCTTCTGTAAGACTTTGTGGAATAGGAAGAAAAACTCCATAGTCCCCGAGGATGCAAGGGGCATAATTAGAGTCACTGCCCACAGTTTTCGCGGCATTCACGCTCAGTACATCGTCTCGGGCAAAGCACAGCGCTATGAATCCCTGTGCCCCGAACCGCCATTCCACATGGCATCCATCAATATGTCGGATATCGTCGAGAAGCTTGAGATGCAGAGCAAAACATGGGTGTACCCAAGCTGCAGCATGTGACAATGGATATGGAATCGACAGGGGATCATGATCGGATAATACCTGATTCCGCACTTTTTGAATGCAAGCCAAGGCTTCCACATCGCGCCTGAAAATCCAAGGCATCATCCCTCACCCCCCTTGTCAATTCTCGCCTCCCAAATTCTCCCACAAAAAAGGGCCAGTGTTCACAAAGAAAGAGTTCAAGATAGGTTTGGTGTGCTGGGCAAAGTGTGGATGGTTGCGGGCTGAGCGACAACCACTTAGATACAAAATGCCCGTTGGCCGGGCGACACCCCCTTAGGTACTAAATAGTTGTTGGCCAAGTTTTACCCCCTTAAATACTGACACCGGCATAAGGGCTTTCCTAAGGGAACCTATATAATCCGACATATTCTAGGTTCCCAAAAGATTAGATTGGTTCCTGTAGGATTAGATACGATCCTGTAGGATCTTTACTTGAGATCGTAAGCTCAGTCGGGTGGCGGGATTATCACGTGTAGCATCTCGTAGGATCTTAAACAAATTCTTGTGAGATATTAACTGAGATGGATAATACGATTAGTTCCGACTGCGGTCGTTAACATCCCGCAGGAACTTAACAGTCACACTTAACATTCCGCAGGATGGTAATTACAACAACTAAGTTACCGTAGGATGTAAAGTGCGGCTGTTAAGTTCCTATACAATGTTATGTATTACTAGATGCTATTGAGTTCCTACAAGATGCTAAGCTCTTCAAGTAAGTTTCTCCAAGATGCTAAGCACAACAAATAGGTTCCCACAAGATATCAAGCAAGAGGCAAATACGTTCCCACAAGATATCTAGCAAGAAGCAAATAAGTTCCCACAAGATATCTAGCAAGAAGCAAATAAGTTCCCACAAGATATCTAGCAAGAAGCAAATAAGTTCCCACAAGATATCTAGCAAAAAAACAATAAGTTCCCACAAGATATCAAGCAAAAAGCAGGTAAGTTCCCACAAGGCATCAAGCAAACAACAGATAAGTTCCCGGGTACAAGGGAGGGATGAAACATACCAAGCGGCCAAACATGCATGCGGAGATGGAAACTATTTGGAGGCTCGGGACAACGAGGAAAACATAATGATCAAACCCATGGCGATGGCTTGGAAGGGAACAAATTCCCGCTAACAGGAAAAAATACAAAAAAACGTAACCGCGCAAATACAGGAGTCACCGAACATAGGTAAATTAGCATACCGAAATAACGAAAACCCTCCCAAGGGAAACCTAGTGAGTGGATACCAAGGAATTGAAGCGGGGAAACAAGGACAACAAGGACAACAATGCCAAAGACAAAAGAAGACAAGCTTGAGGCCTTACTAGCGGAAGCAAGGGAAAAAGTGGACACGACACCCGAAAGCAGGGAAGCCAGGGAGGAACGGCAACTATTGGAAATGATAGAAAGCCGCGACAACCGTAGAGGAAGTAAGCAGAAGGAACAAAGAGCACAAGTACAAACATGCCGAGGAGGAGGCAAAACTCATGATACAAATGGAGGACCCAACCGGCCAGGAGGCCAAAAACCGAAATGGAGGAACGTACACACACAACAAGAAGAACGTAGAAGACGGAGGGGGAAAAGAAACATATTGTTCCCACGACAAAAACAAGTAAACGACAAGTGGCTAAATGAGCGAATGAAGCACCTAGTAAGGGACAAGCCACTACACGAGCTCTCCAATGGCCACTGGAAAGGCGCCTCCCACGCGGAAAGAAAAATGCTCTTCAAGAGCAGATATGGGGTGTTACCAATGCAACACTGTGATATGGTCAAAAAAGCCGATGCCCATAAGACACTGCCCCATGGAAGGGTGCAACCACAAACATGAAACGAATGCACGGGGCATACACGTCAAGGACAACCCCAAGAAGCGCACAACAACAAAGATGTGCCCAAAATGTCCCTCTCCCACATGAGGGATGAGTAATTTCATCGTACGCCATAGGGGGGGTAGTTTTTTAAAATCTTCTCTTTTCTTTTTCGGTTTTTGGTCGGACGACACCCCCTTAAATATTGAATGGTTGTTGGCCGGGGGACATCCCCTCAGGTGTTAAGTGAATGGCCGTTGGCCGGGCAACACCCGCATTGATTTTGAATGCCAGCTCGCCGGGCGAAACCTCTGGGAAGATACAGGAAGACAATATCGCCATCGTACGAACTTATATAATGACACATACTGCTCTGATGAATTATCAGCTAGGTAGGGGCTTGTAAACACAAATGGGAAGTAATGGAGTGACTTACAACGTCACTCCTTATATCGATGTCCGCGTTTCCCACATATACACACTTTACACGGTCATAGTCCCTCTGTTTTGGCATTGTCACACTGTATAAACACTCAATACTATCGGTATTATCGATACCTTTCGACCATCGTCACGTCATGGTCGATACAATTGAATTATAATTTCGATAGGAGATTTTCCTATACATGGGGAAAGCACGTATTCCCGTTTCCCTAACCATAGATACTTATCGAATGGTTGCTGACCGGGCGACACCCCCTTTTGTATTGAATGGCGGTTCGCCCGGGGACAACCCCTTAGTGAGCTGAGTCGCTTTTGAGCCGTTCAGGTTTATATCTATCCTGTGGGTGTTCAAAAACCGGAGGCGCTCGGTAACAACCAGAACAAGCAATTTGGTGCAAGGTTGAAAAAGAGATCTCCTAAAGAAGAATGGATGCCATCCGGCCAAAGAGGATACCCGGCCGATGAGGACGCCGATGAGAAAAGTATGAGCACACCTCGGATGGGATGAGTAGAGTGCAGGGACAAAGTCATCCCAGGGCATGATGGCCTCTTGGACTCCACTCTGTTGACACTCCACGCACGCTATCCAAGCCCTGAGCGGGCCACCCTATGAAGCCTTTTTGGTTTGCACCGGCGCGCAGCCTTCTAGTGGAGCGCCTGCTCCCTGCAGAGTGCTGGGCGATGCATGCAGAAAGCAGGTCCTTGTCCTTGAGGGACATATACATGAAGCCGTATTTGTATCTTACAAAGCAAAACACTCGCAACCTTTTCCAAGCCCATGGCAAAATGGGAAGCGAATGGCATGTTGAAATTCGCAAGCAGCATCCTTGAAGCATGGTGAGAATAGAAGGGGGCACCTCCAAGATTTTTACCGCGGCCTTCCGCGATAAAATATAAGCGTCCGTGAGCTTCCGGTGCTGAGCAAAAAACAGTGAGGTGCCTATACAAGCCAAACAGTTGTAATTGCGATTCCTCCGAATTTCCTTCAATTCAAAAAACAATTGCTTAGCATGGTTGCATGCGCGCCAATGTGGTTCCCTAACTGACGTGTTTCCCTAACTGACGTGTTTCCCTAACTGACGTGCTTCCCTAACTGACGTGTTTCCCGAACTGGCGTGTTTCCCTAACTGATGTGTTTCCCTAACTTATGTGTTTTCCTAACAGTCGTGCGGCACATGCGAAGAAACCAACCAATCCAAAATGTGGGGGAGATGGTTGTGTGTCCTCTGCCAGCTATTCACCACGTGTCAAGAAACCGGAGCGTGCCTTTCACTTTCTATGAAGCAATTTGAACTACATCACTTCGTGTGAAAACTTCAATCCACATTGTGAGAGATTTCGCTAGGTGATTCGCCTTATACATCCATTCAGGGAATTATGTGTCAGTAATCGGTTAAAGTGTACCTGGAACTTCAAACTCTTGTTTGCGAGCATATTTGCTGGAGTGTAGGTAGATCATATGAAAGCCGGGTAATTTTTTTGGTAAATTACCGGTACGGGTATTACCGGTAAATTACCAGGTATTACTCTGACCATTCTTCAAAAGCGCTCCTTAACAGTGAGGGTAATCTCGAATGGTAATTTACCGGTAAGAGTATTACCGGTAAATTACCCGGTATTACCTGACCCATTGTTCAAATTACCGGTAATGCGGCCACCTTAGTAGATCAGGTCCCACGGCTGCCCTATTTGTTCGAGCAACTCGATTTGTTGAAGAGCTTTCACCATGGCACCAGGCACCGGTCTCGCATCATCCTCAAAGATCACCTACAAAGACAACCATATCCTTCAGCATGCGTCGGGTGTGTCCTGCAGCCTGCAGCCTGCGCACTTTGATGAGCGTTTACGTTGAGGTACCTGAATATCAATGCCCTCGTTTACTGCTTGCTGCAGCACAGCAAGATGAGAAAGTGAGGCACCCATATCTCCCAAGGTGAGCCTTCGACAATGAAAGTCGATGTAACATTGAGCTCGTTCGCCATACCTGGCCACCACTTGCAACCACTTCAGCTTTGCACGTATGCAACCCCCAAGGCACGGCAAAAAGACCTCGATGTTTTTCACGCATCTACATTTGTAACGCAATCATCTAACATGGTTAAATTGGAGCCTGCGGAATTCTAGAGGTTTCTGTGCCGGTAGATCGATCAGGGTTTCGAGAGCCGCCAGATCAAAGGCAGCAGATCGAGATATGGCAGATCTACGTTTTCACACACACTGTTTTGGGCCCGGTTGGAGAAAAACTGCCCGATTGCAGGAATACAGCCCGGTTGGAGAAAAACGGGCTCGGGTAGAGATATCTTAGTGCCACATCAGCTGAGGTTAGATCTGAGGCTTACACACCAAACAGTATTTAGGGGTTCCGAGCTAGGAAATCCACAGCTCTATTCTTTTGCCTTAGCAAAAGAACTTCAGAAGAACTTCTCTCGCGGGAAATTCATAGTGCGGCACACTGCAATTTTTAATTACCCCACATTTTAACGTTACTGCCGAAATTTTAAAACCCTTGACGACTTCAGAAATGGCCGATCAAGGAAGCTCTGACGGCGAGACCGAACGCGAAGGAGCGCCCGCCCGTGATCAACTGGAAGTGACGCGCGAGACGAACGCCGGGATGGAAGCTCTGCAGGCACAGCAGACAGCGATGATGTCGATGATGATGCAACAAATGAACGATCTCAGCGCTCGAGTTGAGGTTGCAGAGGAGGTGGCCCCGAAAGCCGTTTCTCAGGGTGGCGGAACCGCTCAGAGCGGTGACGCTGAGCTCAAGGCACTGAAGCAGTTGCCCTACGTGCCCCACGTCGCGGGGAATCCGTTCCCTACGCGACCTGCTACTTTGGAGACCGACATGCCTCAGAGGTACGATCTCTATAACGACGAGACTTATGATGCCCTCTCGAGGAGAACTCTTCTCCTCGAACTCTTCGATGTGCTACGAGTAGTTGGTGCTAGCGCCGGTGCTTTCGTACATGCTCGATGCGATAGCGTACTCCGAGGAGACCTGGCTCATGGACGAGAAGGAGCCTCGTACATTGAAGGAATTGGGTGAGCATGCTTAAACCGCCCACAACACCTTTAAGGAGGTGTTCGCTCTTCTGAGCAACCGTTGCACCATGCTTCACCTCAGAGCGAGCATGGAGTCCGATGCTACCGCCCACGGTGGAGTCCTTCCCAGTGAGTCATTACCTGCAAGTGGCGAGGCGGGCAGCCGAGCACACTCCAAGAGGAGGGTTGGTGCCGGGCTGCCGAGTGAAGGTGTACTGGCCTGTCGATGATGCCTGGTACGTGGGCACAGTGGGTGACACCGGGCCGGACGGCATGTCCCATGTGACCTACGACGATGGGGACCAGGAGAACCTGGACATGAGCAAGGAGAAATACAAGGTGATCCCAGCGGCGGTGCGGGAGGTGAGCGTCTGGGATGTGGCGCTGCAGGAGCGCTAGAGAGGGGAGCTGGGGGACAGCTCGCTCACGGAGCTAGCGGTGCAGATGCAGGGGGCGGCGTCGGGCGGCAAGACGGTCGGCGACTACCGCCCGAAGGGGCAGGCGTTCATGCAGTTCTGTGTGGCCGACGGGCGCCACGGAGGCCACGGTGAGGTTATACATTGTCCACCTGCTGGCCAAGGGCACAGTGCAGGCGGCCAGCATGCAGCCCTACCTCTCCGCCATCAACATATACCACGAGGACATGGGGTACTCTGGGCCTGCGAAAGGCAGGGGTGAGGCTCTTGAGGCGCAATTTGGAGAGTAGTGGAATTTAGCGGTTTCTTCCACGTGTGATCCCATTGTATCGAACCATCTAGGCTTGGAGGTGGACTTGTAGGACGGCCCATTCCGGATGACGGAGGCGTGAGTGCAAAAATTCCACGTAAAGGCCAAAGCGCTAATCTGTCGAGCCGCTTGAGAACAACGATGGGTTCAGGCGAGGGAGTTGGCGGCTTCAACGGAACGCGCCAGTCCGTGTAGCTGGCGGTACCAGCCGCGAGGTTGTACTTACGTAAGTTGTATTTCGTGCTTGGCACGAAGAAATCTTGGGGATCCAAGGTAAAGCTGACGAGGGGCGCAAGGGAGACCTGGAATGGTGGGCCTGCCTACCAAGCGACGAGCCGGGAGAACGGTCGCAAAATTTTGCGGAGCCCGACAGGGGCGAAGCTGCACACCGACTCCTCCTTGTACTCGTGGGGTGGAGTGCTGAACCTGACCAGACGAGCTCCGGGAGCTCTACATCGCCCACTTGGAGCTCGAGGCAGTGCACAAGACGGTGCGATCGTTCCTCACCGAGCTGGAGGGGAAGGTTGTATGACTGTATTGCGACAACCAGGCGGTGGTGGCGATGCTTTAACACTTCACGTTGCAAAACCTGGATTTGATGCGGCGTATGCAAAGGCTCTGGCTACTGCTGAACCTTCACAACATCGAGTTATAGGCACAGTACATCCACAGCAAGGCCAATGAGTGGGTAGATCGCCTGTCGCAAGACAAGAACTTGGACGACAAGAGGATCAACCGCAAGTGGTTCTTGTGCGCCAAGCGGACCTAGGGGGGGCTCATGGTGGATTGCTTTGCCTCCGAGCTCTCCCGTCAGCTGTCGCGGTACTACAACCCGGGCAGCGGGGGGGTGGACTCGATGACGTACGACTAGCGGACCTGGGGGGAGCACAACTGGACCGACCCGTCGCGGGGGCTGTTGGACGAGGTGGCTCACAAGTTGCGGGAGGAGGGTGCGGCAGCCACGGTCGTGGCAACGTACCGGCCCGGGCAATTGTGGTTCCGGGAGCTGAAGGCACTGTCGGCGGCTGGTGATCATGCCCAAACATCAAGACCTCTTGCCTCCCAGCAGGATCGGAGGCTCCGAGTTGCTCGGAACCTGAACCTGGGGTGCTGACGTGTTTCACATTCCTAGCTCCCCGTGAGCTGCGACTTGCGTGGGAAGGGGGTGGAAACGGTGACGGAGGACATCAAGTGACGAGCTGAGACCCAGTGACAAAATAAAATATTTTGGCCGGAAGACCATGAGTGGTTCCCCGGGACATTGGGGAAAACAGGAGAAAACGGAAAGGTGCATCGAGTACGATGACGGGGACGTGGAGTGCCTCTTGTCGAGTGAGGAGATGTATCTGATGCTGACCCCCGTGGCCCCCGACGAGCCGAAGCCGGGGACTCGGCCGACTTGGTACTTGCACTACCCAGGGCCTGCGAAGGGTCAAGCCGTCACACAGGCTGTGAAGGGCATGATGGCGTTGCAGACGGCAGCAGCAAAGCAGCAAGGCACCACGGTGAGAGAACTCGGCTGCCGCCATCGGCAGGCACACCAGGCAGCACAAGAGATCGTGCCGGTGACCGACGACATGCTGGAGCTCCTTAGGGCCTGGGTGTACATGGTGGTGGCCTTCGTGACCTTCAGCAGTCCACAGACGGGCACGGTGATGAAAAGGGTGAGCCTGTTGAATAATGGACTCTCGGTGGTGCTGCAGAAGGAGAAGGGCAAGAACCACCAACAACGGAAGAGGAAGCTCTGGATCCCGGTGAACGGTGTGGCAGGCCTTCAATAACTCCTCGAGCTCTAGGAGCAAGCTCGTGACGGAGCATGGTTGCGGGGTGCACCAACAAGGACATCCAGGACATCCAGGACATCCAGCTATTGCGGGCTGCCGTGGGAATCTGGCAAGCAAATCGTGGCCGACGTGGCCAACAATTAGATCAAAAGTGCTTAAGGTCACGTGGGTTGTGTGCCTCCCGAGAGAGGGCATTTTTCAACCCACGGGACCCGGAAGGGTGCAGCAACATGCTCACGTGCAGTGGGTGTGTTGATGGAGAAGGTGTGCTTCTTCGGGGGTTGGAGTCAGCTGTCATCGGCAGTGCAGACTTACATCAACCCCACTGCAGTGGTAGACGATGACATGATTTACTACTTCGGGTGGTTGGCAGCAGGCTGGCGAAATGCAAGCTGAGCAGTGGATTGAAGCAGAGTGCCGACAATCTCTGAGAAATTGTGTTTGGATCCGTGTGCAAAAGAATTGTTCAAATTGGAGACTTTTAGCTTGGTTTCTACCACATATGATCTCACTGTACTGTACCTAAGACTAACCCGACAGTCGTTACTAACGACAGTTCGGGTCATATCACACGATTTCTGAAACTAGACGAAAAGGCCGGGAACCCTATTCGGCTTCAGCTCTATTCTTTTGCCAATACTACCCATCCAACCCAGGAATCTCTATTCACTTTCCAGAGGAGGAAATGACAATCATGAAATAGACGTTTACTAACTGATTGGTAGCTCAGACAACACCAGTCAGACAAAACTATTTATTCTGGTGAATGGAATCTCGGCAAACTGGATCCGTGTGCAAGAGATAAACTCGATAAATTGTTCCATGTGAACAGGGCGTCGAACGAACCAGCCAGCAAACCATTTCTCGTATTTGATCCACGCAGTGCATGGCTCCACCTCAAACTCAGGGGCGATGCGTAGCACATCTGAATCGTCCTGCACTACCCAGTTTCGGTACAACTTGCAGCCAGCTTTGGCTTCAAGCGCATCGATATTCGGTAGCAAGCCCTGCACCGCACTCGAACAACGCGTCAAATAGAGTTTAAGTACAAGTCCCGCAGGATGTCAACAGCCAGCACAGTCCATAGAGATAAGCTGAGGAAAATATTAAAGATTTGTCGAGACATTTGAGAATAAAATAAGAGCTTGCGTTTAATAACTCATATTCTAACCACAATTTCGCAGGACTTCGACCAAGGTGAAAAGGGCTTCTTTACAATGCCACGTGAAAAATCAAGCAGTGCTTGCAAGAGCTCAACACCTGATATAATTTTCCGTCAACAGCTTCGAACATTTCGAAGCAAAGATTCGGAGGAAGCACTTCAAGCATGTGCGTCCTGCAACGCCGTATACACTGGCATCAGAGACACGGTGTGGACCACTTTGCACAAACGCAAATTTACAATTGTCAACATCGTTGCACCTCCAAGTTCGAATGGTTCTATGGTGTATTGTAGGTGTTCTACACTGAAAGCTCAAGGGAACAGAACAGTTCTGCAGTTCAAATTGTCTCTCATTCGGTGTCACTGTTCCGAGAACGTGCAAAGGTGCACTATTCGGCTTTCGTTCTGACAACTGCAAAAAAGTGCGCTTTCGAATATAAGATTGGACTTAGTGAGGTTGAAATGTGACCAACGTTGTGATCACAGATGCCCCACAATATGTTGGAAATGTAGAACTATACCTGCAAGCGTCCCACCTACTAGGATTGCGCCTGAGACTGATCGCGCTGGCTTTCACTTTGTACTTCGGCAGAACATCCTTCGTTACTGCGTCGAAGTTGCTGCCTCGCGAACTATCACTGCCTTCTATTTCACGACCCATCCTCTTTGGGAAAACACTTTCAGGAGATTTCGAAGTAGATGACTCCCACGATTATGGTAAACACTTCAAGTAAACATACTGCCGACGTGAGGAAAAGAATACTGTACTTGTAAATAAAAAAGACCGACGATACAATCCCCTAACCACCTAGAACTAGCAGCGTTCAGAATGAACCATTCTCGGATTCTGAATGGCGATGCGAATGATTGTACTTTGACGTGGCACGGCCGTTTCCGACGTGGAAGCTGTCAACCTGTCATCGTTCGAAATGCTTTTCAGAAAACTGTGCAGAATGGCGCTGGCGTTCATATATAAACTTGCTGGCAAGTGGCAACTCTCTATTAAATGCTTTCTATTTATATATGCTAGTCACAGGAATGTAACACCTACTGTTCAACTGTCAACTGTAGGAAGCAGCTAGCGTAGGTCCTGTCGATGTCGTGTGACACCTGTTCAATAGACCCATTACGGTAGGTAAAGCTCTATCTCAATCTTGAGTCTACAATTAGTATCTCAATATCGAATATGTAACCGTCAGTTGTCCGTTGCGAACTATCACAACTTCTGACGCGTAAATATTCCCACCCCACTCTCACAGCCTTGCACAGAGTTGTCCTTTGATATCTTGATAATTCTGAAATCTGCCATTCTCATTCGAAACATTTTGCTAGCCGCAAGACTTACTAGATAGACAAACTGACACACAGGCACGTGCTCTCCGGCTTTGCTCTATTTGAGTTGTGTCGACAGTTGAAACTCTGACTGACACCCTGCGAACGCCGTACCGAGACAAATAAAAATGTCCGGCTTTGGGAAAGGATATCACAATTATATCAAGCAAAGACTGGAAGCCAGAATAGATGGTAAAATGGAAGTCGCAATCGTGGGTGCCGGGCCAGGGGGGCTCGCCCTCGCCTTAGCGCTCGCACGTCGCTCGATGAACCGGCTCTACAGCAAGAGGAATTGTATCTTCGTTACCGTTTATGACAGAGATAGCAGTCATTTCGTTGGACCTCGATCCGATCCCGACCGTAGCTACACCATTGACATCACTGGGCATGGCAAGAATGCCGTAGAATATCTCGACCTCATGGAACGTTTCGACGAACAGTTGATGCGAGAACAGGTGTTCCGCTCGGTGAAAACGAACTGGCTAAGCTCCCATAAACAGTCCGGCCGAGTGCTTTTATCATGCATCTCGGAAACCCGGATAATACGAAATAATGACTGACAGTACAGTACTACTGTACTGTCATCCTAGCTACTAGCGGAGTCACGGTTCCGATCAGAGACAGGTCAGGCTAGGGGCTATCAGAGCCCATAATAATAACCCTGAACCTAAAGTCCAGCACACCACCCGGAGCTGTGACCGTAGCTAATAGGGCTAGGCAAGCGGAGCTAACTAAACAGATAACAAACAACACTTCACTGGAAACAGATATACTTTTAGCTGGGTGCCCGGGGACTTGTCCCGGCACAACCCACCACTGCGGCTAAGGCTAATCACACCTCCAGGATTTGAAATAAACCAATCTAGCCACTGTAAAGCTGGTCGGCAGAGCCGAGTTCAGCAGACGGATCCCAAGGCAGGAAAACATCCGAAGTAAGTTGAGAAGAGACATCATAAATGTTGACACCACCAGACCCAAGTGGGTCAGGCGGATCCCAGAGTGGAATGGCAAAATCATCAGACTGGTAAGTAGCCGAGGTCGATTGAGAAAAGACTCGCGGCACATCCTGCAGCGGCAATGACGAAACAGTAAGCACCGTAGGCGGGTTAAGAGAATCCAGTAGTGCTTCATGGGACCGTAGTGAATCGTAGCCGTAAGTGGCTCCGGGCTCAACCAGGCCCCTGACACCACCGCCGACCACGAGGGTCGGCATCGCCGTAGCACTGAACAGAAACGTAGCCACCATGAAAAGAGTGAGTGCAAATTCACCGATGCCAAATGGCCTGGAGCCTCTGGGGACTCCGAACCGCCGAAACGCTGCAGCCGTCGGCGGTGCACCCCCCTCAATTTCAGTCAGGCAGACACCAGGAGGGTAGTTGGAGCCCTCCCCATCATCATCGGAGTCACAGACATCAACAGGCTCAGGGTTGCCCAATGTCAAACCAGTCGAGATGGACAGTGTTGAATGTTTTGAAAGAACTGTCAGCAGGAGCCACTGGGCCGAGAGCCAGAGAGGCAGACGGCGGCACAAAGGTGCGTGGCACGGTTGACTTCATGCAAGTCAACCGGTTCATCACGCACAGGTGCAGAGGCCCGCGGCAGCAGCCGCTTGTCAGTGGCCGGCTCAGCGACACCACCAGCAAGCGGACCGCTGACCGCAGCAAATGCAACACGGCCAATAGAAAGATGCTCATCAGGTGCAGACTCAGCAGAGGCAGCAGCATCCTTGAACTGCTGCAGAGCCGTAGGCTCTGGAGC
This sequence comes from Cymbomonas tetramitiformis, assembly GCA_001247695.2. Lineage (NCBI taxonomy): Eukaryota > Viridiplantae > Chlorophyta > Pyramimonadophyceae > Pyramimonadales > Pyramimonadaceae > Cymbomonas > Cymbomonas tetramitiformis. Next base: position 9,096 of record LGRX02002782.1, on the reverse strand, counting down.
AAAGGCATGCGCAGACAGCTCACAGATTTCAGGTTGCCCCACGAGAGCACACAAGTGCTCCATGGACCCTTCATCTCCAGCGTCATAGTACCGCTGGAAACGAAGGGCAAGCACGTCGGAGTCATAAGTGGCTACTGCCCAGTGGTACTAGTCATAGTACCAGAATCGAATCTGGTACTATCACAAGTACCAAAACGCTAGAATTTTTTTTGATGTCCTCCTCCATCCTGATGGTGATATCCATGATATACCATTACCTTAACGACCCAAACTGAGTTGTATTATGCCCCATTGGTCCATAGGTTACGTGTAGCCCTCCCAGTGGATGCATATTGCCAACAAGGTGGAGTTTTGTGTTACACAATGGTGTCTCACTTGTCTTCGAAATCATGGCGCTACTTTCGGATTTCTTTTTGATCAGACTTGGGATTCTATTCAACCCAGCGATGGCTCAAATTGAAGCTGTATAACATGGCCAATGATGGATGTGAGCATGGGGCAGTTGGCATACTGCCCGTCGCTGAAACTGCGACATGCTAAACATCCCATCTCCACCAAATGGTCCAACTCAAGATTCCTTAAGTATGAGGGCTATCGTCGATTTTGGAGCCTAGTCGTGGCACTAAAGCTACGAAATAAGTATATTATAACGTCGGATCGCCTCACCAGCGTTTATGACATCAAAAGTAAACCCATATATCGATTTTTCAAGACCTTTACATGCATGCGAAGTTGCCGTACTTGGACTCTACACATGGAACTTAAGTACGAAACCGCTCCCGATATTACTACAAAAAATGCTGAGAGGCCATTTTATCACACCCTTGGGTGTTATCGAATCCCAATACTGGCGTTAAAGACGTTCAAATGGCACAACGCATGACGACCACTTAGGATACATCCCAATAATGAAATTTGACATCATGCATGCCACCTCGTGGCCACATAGCGTGCCCTTTTAAGTCACCGCGCGCTTGGTACTTGTGACAGTACCAGAAAATTTAATTAATTTTATGGCGTTACACCCCCCAAAAGCACACCGCACATACACATACCTAAAGTTCACGAGAGTACATTTCAGCATCAATAACAATTCAAAAGGGTCCTAAATGATTTTTCAAAACCTTCATGGGACTCATACACCCCATCTAGTGCCCATAATAAAGCATACATTTTTGGCCATTTTGGTACTTGTGACAGTACCATACCACCGGGCAGTAGCCATAAGACTCGACGGCTTGGCAGTAGGATGCCGAGATGGACAACGGGTGAGTGTCCTTGTGAGGACACTCACTGAGCCAATGCTTTGACCCAACGGCGCGGCACTTTTCGTGCATGCACGTTGGGACAAAGGTGCCAGACCGCTTGTCAAAAGCCACCTCCGGAGAGGTGGAGTGAGCAAGCGGCTGCACTCCAGGTCGGTGGAAGTTGCGCGGAGTGTGCTTCCCATGAGGCGGCTTGGAGCCACCCTTCTTAAGGGAATCCACATCCCGCTGCAACTTGACCAACTGAGCACTGAGCCGCTCAATGGCCGAAGCCAGGCCAGTGTCAGTGGTGCAAGATGCTACAGACATGGGGCGCCCTGCAGTGCGCTTGCCCGAGAGCCGCCCGCAGCGGTACTGCTCGCGCACGCGCGCCTGCAGGGTGAGCAGACTAACAGCCGCACGCTGGTCAGCTCGAGCAAACGAGTCAACCAGCGTGGCGTAAGCCGGCCCAGACAGAGCAGAGAGGAATTGTCTCTTAACAGCGTCTTCGGGCAGCGTCGTCAGACGCTGTGCATCCCGAAGACAGCTGTTGAAGAGGCGAATCCCCGCATCAGGGTCACACTCGTCAGAGACCCTCACCTCAAGCAGCTCAGTCAAAGCATCGAACGGAGTCGACGCGTCAGCAAGCATACGCACCACCTCCAGGGTGGCGCGTTTGCCATCAGCAGGAACATCCGCGCCAGAAGCCTCTACCCAATTACGGGCAGGAGACCCTGGCGCAGTCAGCAGCAGCAGCACAGAGTACAAGAGTTCATTGGCAGCAGGCAGAACAGGGGTGTCAGCAGCAGTCAGGTCAAACAGGGGTGCGAATGCCGTCGACTGCAACGTGAAGAGCTGCTGCAGCTCGGATACCAATTGAGAAAAAATGTCCGAAGCCGATGTCTCGTCCCCACGGAATTTTGCAGCTTTGTCGCCCAGTACTTTCGTTGCTGCGGTTTTGGAACTTTGAACGTCAAATGAATCTCTGCGCAACCGGTGCACAAGGGTGGCAGCCGCAGTCGAAGCTTCCGACGCAGCCGAATCCAAATGCGGAGTCGTGGGCGTGGCTGCGTTTAACGCTCCAACATCATCAAAAATTGTTGCTAACTTACGCGCCCTAGCGCGTGTACGTGGTCTCTGCGGTGTATCCATTTTCAAAATGACGGTGAGATGGGGAGCGTGGGCTAGTGTGGCGGCAGTAGTCAAATCAGTAGACGCAGCGGCCAATTCCTGCAGAAGTCTCAGCGATAAAAACAACATCAAACAGGTCATGAGCCGATTGGCTAAAAGTGGTTGCGACCCACAATACGCGGAATGCCCTCTCCACCGGCCAGGTGAAACGTAAAAAGAAGCCATAGCGAGCGACGATACTGCTGCCGAAAAATGTTCCAAACTGATCTCCACCTCAAGGAGAGGCCATACTGCGGAAAGGTCAACTACTGCCTAAGGGGGCGCCCACCCCATCTCTGTGTCAAAACTTAGCCAATCATGGCAACAGCTAGGCGCTGTGCCATCAGAATTACCGGGAAAGTGGTGACGCGCATAACCTGCGAGAACAGGTGTTCCGCTCGGTGAAAACGAACTGGCTAAGCTCCCATAAACAGTCCGGCCGAGTGCTTTTATCATGCATCTCGGAAACCCGGATAATACGAAACAATGACTGACAGTACAGTACTACTGTACTGTCATCCTAGCTACTAGCGGAGTCACGGTTCCGATCAGAGACAGGTCAGGCTAGGGGCTATCAGAGCCCATAATAATAACCCTGAACCTAAAGTCCAGCAGTTGATTAAGTTCAAATAAAGGGCTCTGCATCGTGCCTAGAAAGGGCAAGCTGGATGAATCGGAAGGCTGGATTGGGTCTAGAGGCGATATTTGTCGCGTTCTACAGGCGAAAATCGAGGAGAAGTATGCCGGTTCCGTAACGGTTTGCTGGGACAGTACGGTCACCGTCATGAGAAACCCGAAATAAACTAGCTATATGAGGGGGGGGAAGAAGGCGGTACGACAGCTGCCATAAGGCAGCAGCTGAAGGACAATGGTTGCGGATAATATTACCAGAGTAAGGGCTTGCGGCTTGCGCCGCCAAGTTTTACGAAGGGAAGATTGTCTGTGAGGGGCGCGTGTCGCAATGTCATCATCATAACGTGTGACACTGCGACCGCAACTACGATGCTTCAGGTTGAGTGACACAAGGAGTCACCTACTACTAGATACTACTATAGGGTACCTAATATTGTACTCTACGTGACACTACCTGACTACGAAGTGGTCACTAAAGATGAAGCACTACCCATTCAATGGAAGGGTACACTACGGTATGCATGCTAGAAAATACGTCTAGGGCACTACCGATTTACGTACAAAAAACACACTCAGCAAATTACCTCTAAGGCACTACCAAGTAAAGTGCTTCTAAGCACTACCTACGAAAGGGATCGCGACGTGATCGTAGAATGTTGAAAATGTTGATTGTCGTTCTTAAAGATAATTTCAGGTCCCTCGAAGATCATCACACGCCATGGGGACGTGGAGAAGGGTCAAAACTGAAAACTGGCCTTGGCAGATCGCGCGAAGTCATTTGGCTGCAAAATGTCGACGATGCCCACACTTAACACGTCGAATTTTCTTGAAATTGAGGCCGTTGAGGAACAGCTTTTGAGGGGTTAGGTTGTTCAGGTTAGTGTCGAGGAATCCCAACTTCCAGAGGGGTAGAGAGGAGAGAAGGGTCGACGAACGCGATGGGGCTGTAAATCTGGCCAGAAAATCTGCCAAATGGCTGATTAGTAAAGAATGACGAAGAAGACAAAGGGGTTGAGGCAAGGATGTCCGGTTGACGGGTTACCACTTCTTAGAAGTCCATTGTTCAACATAAAAATTACGGCTGCCTCTAAAAACCTCGAAGGTGGCAAAATTGACAGTCGATGGCGAATTGTGTTGGCACTACCGATTTTCAGGATCTGAAATAGGGGGGCGATTAGAAAACAGACAGAGAGCGGACAACGCAGCAGGTCTGCGAGGATCTAGGCTGGCGGCGGTTGCTGCTCAGAGGTTGTCATCGGATGACGTTGGTCGCCAAAGTGGGGTCACTACTCCCATCGAAATGGCTGAAATTCCGGGGACACAAATTCCGGAAAAGAGATGTTGCTGCCGGGGTCACCACTCCCTTGTGGCAGCGAGAGAAAATTAGCAGCGGTCGCGTTGGCCAAGATCGTCGCAAAAACCATGTCGGCTGTAAAATTGAAGCTAGAGAAGGCGGGAATTCTCAAAATTGGGTGTTTCAGAATCTGAAAACTGCAGAGGAAGCGTAATCGAGGCCCATAACCTCATGAGAAACCCGAAATATACTAGCTATATGAGGGTGGGATAAGAGACGGTACGGCAGCTGCCATAAGGCAGCAGCTGAAGGACAATGGCTGCGGATAATATTACCAAAGTAAGGGCTGGCGGCTTGCGCCGCCAAGTTATTACGAAGGGAAGATTGTCTGTGAGGGGCGCGTGTCGCAGTGTCATCATCATAACGTGTGACACTGCGACCGCAACTACGATGCTTCAGGTTGAGTGACACAAGGAGTCACCTACTACTAGATACTACTATAGGGTACCTAATATTGTACTCTACGTGACAGTCAGATAACAGACTTTTTCAAAGAGGGGGACAATCTAAAGATTTTCCCCCAATAATTATACCCAAACTTTGGCCGACCATAACTTTCGATTGGTTGAGAATCTCCTTAAATTTTGCCCCTGGTGTTTTCACTAGCCTGCTCTGCAGGGATACCGCACTCTCAGCACCAAATGGTCAATGACTCGAGTCCTTCCATTGATGCGAAATGGATACCCCCTGAGTCACCAGAATTTCTCGATTTCTCTAACAGCAAAGAGGTAAACAGATACCTCGGAGTATGGTTTGCACTAAATGGGGAATGGGACAAACAGGCGGAAATCCTTATCGACAGACTTAAATCCACTCTCACATCCATCCAACTGCAACACATGACTCTACACCAGCTAAGATATGTTATAAATGCGGTTGTAGTTCCGAGGATGGCGTACCCCCTTAAAGTTACCTCAGCAATTGCCAACTCCTCAAAGAATGTTGCAATTGAATTAGACAAAATGATAGCTTCGTTTATAATCAAATACCTGGGCTGCCCAGTTGACACTAACCACCAAATAATCTGGACAGCAGTCTGCCAGGGCGGGTACAGTATTGATAGTGTCTTCGATATTGTAACCGCGTCGTGTATTACTGAAACCATGAACACCCTGTGTTCTGCAGATGAACACGAATATTGGCAACACAACCACACGGACCGTATCACCGACCCTCACCTTATCTCACTATACCGTAGAAACAGCAATTTATGGCTTAAAATAATAATTCAAAACATGAACAACGAAATGAGTAAAAATGCCATCTCGGGCTTTCCCTTATCACACTATGCAACCTATAGTAACACAAAAGACAAACGCTTTAACTGGTTCAGGCGTACAGGTCACATTATGGCAAAACTTGGATACGCTATCGACTCTAAAAATTACCCTGAAAATGAAGCGGGTGAAACCACATTAATCACCACCCTTCCCAGACAACTCTACATGTCGAGGAATGTTACCTCCGCAATTCAAAAATATAACCTCAAGCACACAGGTTCCTTTCTGATTCCCTGCGGTGGAATGTTAAAAAACTGGCAAGAAAGCAAAGGCTTTTTCAGGCTGAACGGTAATAGACCCCCTGGATGGCTAACCGAAATCGAAAAGGAAATGCTTCAAAACCCTGTAGGTTTGGACCCACAGGCCAGATATGTCAAGAAACAATATAGAGACAACATAGTACCCCCGGACACGGGTGAGGTTCATTGGAAAGGAAATGGTGACCGAGATTCCATCTCTCTTATTCACATTACCAATATTGACTTAGAGGCCATGTCAATACAATACACAGAATACAGTAACAATGCCAAAAAACCTAATGTCTTTGTCAGAATCGAAGGAACCAACAGTTTTCAATACGACTTTGAATATAGCATCACCGATGACGGTTGCATCCTAATTCCAGCAGGTTCCATTTTCGAATATAATGACCATATGGACCCGCCCTCTTCTGTTCTTGCTAAAGTCAGTGATATTAACTCACACTATGATTACATCTCAGACAGACAATATGAGACCATTATTGCCAGAATGAAAAACAAAACTGCGGAAGAAGAAAGTGAATACAGTTGCCCTAGCGACTCAGAAGAAGAATCTACCCCCTTCGCCGAAAAGAGCAAACAAATGGAGGATTATGATATGGCAAGCGATGGTTCCCTATTCGCCGGTAAAAAATCAGCATGCAGTGGTGCAGCATATGCCATAAAAAACTTTGACAACGGAATGCCACTTGTTCGGAAGATGAATATCCCCCCCTCAAGAACTTTCGCCGCCCCGGGGCTTCTTATCAAGGAAGATATCCAAAACCCTAGTAGTACATCTGCTGAAATTGCGGGACTGAGATTCTTACTCGCAGAACAAAAAGAGAATCTCCTCAAATCCATGACTCCAATGGTACATGCCATTGACTCCATGGCCGCAATATCTGCTGTAACAAAGGATGGCAGATCTATGAGTGCTCGGGACAAACTACGTGAAGCTAATCGCAGAGATGTGCAAGCTGTTCGCCTACTATTAGAAGAACTTGGCTTCTACAGTGAAGGAGACCACAGTAAAATCATCCTTAAATGGATTAGGGGTCACAATAATGACAAAGTCCATGACAGAGTGGACCGTACTGCTAAAAGAGCCTCATTCAGAGGGGGTTGCTCAGACATCTCCCGCTACGACCCTGCCGAGAAACTGCCCTTCTCATTATTCTTTTTTGGGGTCCCTATTTTAGGCGATATCCGTAGTCACGTTAGAAGAATTCAACGTCTATCACACTATCATAATTGGAGAACTCTACAGTCTCAAGGGAAGTACTTGAGAATGCTCAACGAGAATAACACCGCCCCCACTAAAGATATTTCCAAAATAACACCTAAAGCTTTCACCGCTTCTAGAAGCAGAGAACTTCTGGGTCTCCAAGCCTCTCCGGCACGTTTATTTAAACTGGGGAAAATCGGGACTGAAAACTGCCCCTACTGCCAACAGAATACAAAATGCACTTTCGAACACATCCAACTTGAATGCTCAGGACATAATAATAGCTTGCACAGTCTTATAACAACCCAAGATGGCGAACTAAGGAAAATCATTGCAGAAGAAATCTCAGAAAAGCCCAAACTACTAAACCCTGGAAAGGGTACCACATACATCAAAACTGAGCCATCGAAACTTTTCCCACTTGCTGACCTTAGACAGGAAATGAAGGAGGAATTATACTTACACGCTCTCCCGGAAGCTAGCATGTACCGACCATCAAGTTCAAAAAAGAATACCATTGTTGTGACCGCTAAACCTGAAGTGGACCATGTCACGGGGACGATTAAATATCCCGAACTCCAATATGTCCAGAAGAAAGAGTTTTGGAAACTTTTGGCCTGGCACCGCCTTTCCAACAAAGCAGTTCCATGCTCACTTGCGGAGTACTCGAATAGGGCACACGATATTCACGAAGCACTCAATGCATGTACGTTTGAATCGGGGGATCCTAAAAACTGCTATGCAATCAGAAGAAGCCTCTTAGATATTTTGGTGGATGACAGGAATCTTGACAAAAACGGCTGTGAACTCTTCTCCAACCCACTAAATGCCCACCCTAGAATTCACTCGAGAAGATGCATACCCACCACAAGAATGAAAAAAGCTCTCAGGCCCTTCTGCCATCATGGGAAGATTGGCTTTGATGGTCTCGCTTGGGATGCCTACGTTGATCCGATAACAGGCATCGGCAGAATCGTTTATGGAAATCCCCCCTTTGATGGGAAAGAAAAGGGCAAATCTTCGGCGGTTATGACTACCTTGGAAATGGGACATAAAGCGGCCAACACCGTCCCCGGATTTTCAGGAACATGGATTCTTCCACTGTCTCCCAAAAACCAAAAAAGATGGTTCGACAAAGGTTTTAAACTTGTATTCAGATTCCCGCATAACACTATTCCATTTATCCCACATGGCTATTGGACGGGTGATGACCCCTACGTTCTCCCAGGTGGTGGATGCTATAAGGATGACTTTTCGGATGTTGTTATCATAGCTATAGACAGTGCACCCAGTGATACTCAACCAGTCTTTGACTGGAGGCCTACACAAAAAAAGATTGCCAGATGGTTCCTCAACGTCCTTCCTAAGTCCAGAGTCACGAAGAAGAGGCTAGAATACACAGGAGTCAGCTCTGATATTTGGGATGAAGTTCTGAATGAAAGCGTCAAAGTACTTCCTTCTTCGCTTTGCCCATGGCCCACTCAAGACCCTCCTTATCATCAGAGTGATATTGAGCCTTATTATGGTGGTCACCATGACACGACAATCACCAACGCAAATTCCAAGCCCTTCATAAACACCGTTAAATGGCCCAAAGTTCTCACACTCATGGGATACCTCCCTCCTCTTTTTGGTACTGTCCTCAACACGATTGGTGTTCCCCGTGGCAAGATTAAACCTCTTCTTAAAAAACTATCAAGAATTTGTAGACAACACACCAAAAATAGGCGAGACGTGTTTCTGTTAAACACCACCGCCACCTTAAACACTGACCCGCATACAGTTGACATCTCGAGCAGTGAAGCCATGACAGCAACAGAAGCTGTGCAACAATCAAACGACTTTCTTCAAACCCTCCTGCAATAATTCTCAAAAATTTGCAATAAAAGATGGTCCCGTGTCCCCAAGGGGAGGGGCCGTCCCCCCCCTCCCCTCCCCCGCCACCCCC
>LGRX02002781.1:0-25449 GCA_001247695.2 Cymbomonas tetramitiformis | reverse complement strand
CACATGATGATGATGCGGATGATGGATACTCAGGGGGGGGGGTATTTTTTCCCCACCTGTACGTTCACGTACCCCCTATAAGTGATCGGCCATACTTAAGGGACACTGCCATGTGCTTAGCTACCACCAGCCCTTCGATGCTAGATATTGACACTGCTAAGGGCCCTGGCAAAAAGCGTCAGGTAGGAAGGATGGTGTTCCCTCCGGCACAATAATAGGCATATTGTCTGATGTGGCAGCCATAATTACCTCGAGTCGTGCATACGATGGCATATTAACCGTCGATACTTCATGATTCTGTGGTTTTATTACCGACTTGCGGAATCCTCGTCTCGAGCTTCAAAATACGCGAAATCGGCTTGAAAACATACCAAAACACACCCGAAATTCGAAGGGGTAACTCGAATTTTTATGTTTCTTTGAAATCTTCTTTTTAAGCTTAATATCTCGGACCGAGCGGCTAGAGCGGCTTAGTATGAATGTCGAAAAAGGTACCAAAAGTGAAAAGGCGCCCATCGCTCCGGCCAAGTCTCTGCAAGTAATTGGCGCTGGATATGGCCGAACTGGTACAAACAGCCTTAAGGAGGTTTGCATGTGCTCCCTATTCGCAGGAAGCCGACTTTGAAACAAGGGAACTTGTTATCTGACAACTTTCAAAACCCTTTGCAGGCGCTGGTAACACTGGGCTATTCGCACTGCTATCACATGGAGGATATCTTTCTGCACAAGAGAGGCCACGAAAATCTGTGGTTAAACGTTTCTGAGGGAAATCCTGACTGGGATACAATCTTTGAAGGCGAGTGTTGCCCTTCCCCTTCAAGAGCAGAGTCTGTCACCGATCAAGACTATTCCCTTGTGACATGATATTGTCCCACTTCTACAAAAATCCGTCTCCTAGAAGAATCCGACCCGTAGAATTTGCTATGTGTAAGTACCGTCTTAGACACAGATAGATATTGTTTTGGCTATCTCGGTTAGGTTTCGTCAGTCGTGTTTCGGGCCGGAGGCTTTTTTTAACGGTATTAGCGATCTGTACAGGGTGCAAGGCAGCCGTCGATTTCCCTGCTTCAAACTACTACAAAGAACTTGCCGAACACTACCCAGAATCCAAAGTAATCCTGACAACTCGAGATTTCGATAAGTGGTGTGTCTGCTGCAGCGCTTTTCTTTCAGTTTACTCGCATAATTGAAGTTTTGCACGTTCTTGTGTGAAGAGGATATTCTTCAGCTTGTGTGTGTCTTTACAGGCACACGAGCACCTATGATACCATTTATCAGCATGGAGACCCTCCCTTCCCGCAAATTATTACATGGAAGCTCTTCCCTTTTTTGAACCGTTTCAATAAGATGACGAATGCTTGCATATGGGACCGAAAGGATGGCAAGTTTTTTGATGGTCACTTCTTAGATAAAGAAGCCTGCAGGAAGACGTTTGAGGACCACCTTGCAGATGTCAAGAAATCTATTCCAGCAGATCGTTTGCTTTGCTGGGACGTGAAGCAAGGATGGGAGCCCCTATGCAAGTTTTTGGATAAGCCGGTGCCTAAAGAACCGTTTCCACACTCTCAGCTTACTGACGGCCCAACGATGAAAAAAATGTCTCAAGTCTTTGCGGTCGTTGGAGTGGTTATCCTTGTCGCTTTCCCGGTAACAATTCCTGTGCTCTCGCTGCTGTGGGCCGTGGACGCTCTCTTTCTAAATAAGACCCCCAAAACGAAAGCCGGATAGGTTCGGACCACAGAGCGATACCTACGCTTATACATGCAGAAGTGACAGAGAGTGGGTGAGCCTCGGCTAATTATAGAGGATAGAATGCATCTTAGTAATGCTTGCGGTGTCACAGTCTGCCTCACGAGTAGATACTACTTGTGCATAAACGGTGGAACCAACGGAGAGTTGTGAGCGTGTCCAATGTTACATGTTATTGCCGAAAGGTTACTCCGAATTGAAAAGAATTTGTGTATTTATTGAAAATATTAGTACAAGATATAAATTCGTCTTTTTTGTTCAGCTACCTTTTTCGTAGCCAGCTGTGGTTATTGAATGTAAGAGCACCAAAGGCAAAGCACGGGTAGTTGGGATACTCCTCGCATACTCTCTCTTTTGTTTTCATGTTGTCCCTACAGTATACGTATTCGTCTTAAGGTTCCAAACAGATGTCAAATTCCGCGATGTGTAGGAGATCGACGATGACTTAATATTGTGTGCTATGGAAACATGAAGTTGAAGAGGGCCCGAAAACAACCTCTATGCTCGCTTTACAGTCATGTAGGAACCTTACCAAAGTGGGATCAGACGAATAGCAGTTCCGAGGAAAACCTTTGCATCCCTTCAACTTATGGGATCCTGTAGGAAACGCGTGTTCGGTCGCCTTCTGTGTCAGTACTTCGTGTCTAGACGCGCATGCTCAGTGATGAGAATGAAGCGGAGAATCTCATCTTGTTCGGTACTAGCATTGTCGATCTGAAGGTCTCCAAGGAGCTGGTCGTTGTCAAATGTTGCCAACCTTCGCTTGGCATCAACTCACCATAACGTCAGACACCTACTTCTAAATGCTTAGTGTGACTGGCATATCTATCTACCTGGCATAGGTTGGAGGCATAGGGTGGGCGCAGGGAGGTCGGGGGCTTGATCTCTTTCATTGAGGATGGGATTTCCTTAAAAATGTTTACTTAGGGTGGACGACACGTGGTGGGCATAGGATGGGCAATGCGGCACCTTCGCTTAAGATAATCGATTGTTGTCTACCAATAACTTGCACCAATCGGGCCTGGTGCACGCTACAACATTTTCACCGGAGAGTGTAGAATATATCCCTTTCACTAGCTTGAGTTTGCCGTTCTAGCGTGTACCCTACGAAAAAACCGCCAACTGCCAACTAGGTTTTAGATGGGTTCTCCGCGTTGACGCCACGAAGGGGAAAGAGTTCGTAGCGCCGTTTGACCACGATCCAAGGTATGGTATCAATCGATGACCAAATTTTGAATATCAGAATTATTGGTATCGATCGATTGACGAGGACGACATATCAATATCAATCGATCGACCCCTCGGAATATCGGTATCGATCGATTTACAGTGGTAACATATCAATATCGATTGATTAACACCTTAAAGACGAAGTCCCCGTACCGCAAAGCTGATATCCAAACTCGAGCTCGAAGATGATGCTAAAACATGCGTATCTTGCGCTATACTTGTGCGATTGGCCTCATAGTTTGCGCAAATTGGAAAGCATCATCTAATCTTCTACTATTGTGGCTTTATAAAGCTACATTACGACGTGCGATGCACATCCTTAAGTATGGATACACGGTGTACATTTAACAGCTTGCAGAGAAATCTCTGCACTTTGAGCAGACGTTGTGGGCAAACTAGGGATGTAAGGGGCATGTGTCGTGGCATCCCATCGGGTCGCCGTTTGAGTCGATTTCACATAGATACTTCATATGTCATCATTCGAGGTCGTGTGACCAAGTTATGCCCGATACCGCATAACAGCCGATATTCCATACTGCAAAAGGGACTTCGCCTTTAAGGTGTCATCATCGTCGATTCGCGATATCACATGTATTCGATATACCATAATATCAAAAACCGATATGTGACAGTGCAAAAACTGGGGCTTCATGTGCCCATAGAGAGGATCACGAGTCCTGGTTGAGGACCTGTTGCACCCCAGATCGATCGATCTTTGATCATTCAAAAGTAACGAAAATTTAGACATTGTAAACTTCAGGGCATCCGTTGAGCGTAGCCGCCATAATCATTTTACACACCTGCGTTGGTCATCTACAGCTCCGACATCCGCAATCGATCATTATCAATCATCACGATCGAAAGATGTGGAGGTGCAAGATTGGTGGAGAGACGAAAATGCCCACAAGTTCTCTCCTTCAGCTAGAATGGCTAGGTAGTTATTGGGTGTGCGCTGCCTCCACTGTGGGGGTGGAGCGTGCATTTTCAATACTCAATAGTCGCTGCCATGCACTGTCTCAGACTTGAGGAAGAAGTTGACTGAGTGGACAATAGAGCACTCACTTGTGACTGCATTGGATTAGTTAGAAAGATAGAGATATGGTCGATCATACGACTCTGGTGGGTTGTAGGTGCGGGCCAAGAGCTAAGCCTCAAATACATTTGGATATATCGATAATATCGATATGCCGATATATCGGTAAATGCAAAGTAATATCAATATTGATTGATTGATACCCACAACATATTAGAATCAACGTTGATATAGCCTTTAAAACATGGAGGATATCTTTCTGCACAAGAGAGGCCACGAAAATCTGTGGTTAAACGTTTCTGAGGGAAATCCTGACTGGGATACAATCTTTGAAGGCGAGTGTTGCCCTTCCCCTTCAAGAGCAGAGTCTGTCACCGATCAAGACTATTCCCTTGTGACATGATATTGTCCCACTTCTACAAAAATCCGTCTCCTAGAAGAATCCGACCCGTAGAATTTGCTATGTGTAAGTACCGTCTTAGACACAGATAGATATTGTTTTGGCTATCTCGGTTAGGTTTCGTCAGTCGTGTTTCGGGCCGGAGGCTTTTTTTAACGGTATTAGCGATCTGTACAGGGTGCAAGGCAGCCGTCGATTTCCCTGCTTCAAACTACTACAAAGAACTTGCCGAACACTACCCAGAATCCAAAGTAATCCTGACAACTCGAGATTTCGATAAGTGGTGTGTCTGCTGCAGCGCTTTTCTTTCAGTTTACTCGCATAATTGAAGTTTTGCACGTTCTTGTGTGAAGAGGATATTCTTCAGCTTGTGTGTGTCTTTACAGGCACACGAGCACCTATGATACCATTTATCAGCATGGAGACCCTCCCTTCCCGCAAATTATTACATGGAAGCTCTTCCCTTTTTTGAACCGTTTCAATAAGATGACGAATGCTTGCATATGGGACCGAAAGGATGGCAAGTTTTTTGATGGTCACTTCTTAGATAAAGAAGCCTGCAGGAAGACGTTTGAGGACCACCTTGCAGATGTCAAGAAATCTATTCCAGCAGATCGTTTGCTTTGCTGGGACGTGAAGCAAGGATGGGAGCCCCTATGCAAGTTTTTGGATAAGCCGGTGCCTAAAGAACCGTTTCCACACTCTCAGCTTACTGACGGCCCAACGATGAAAAAAATGTCTCAAGTCTTTGCGGTCGTTGGAGTGGTTATCCTTGTCGCTTTCCCGGTAACAATTCCTGTGCTCTCGCTGCTGTGGGCCGTGGACGCTCTCTTTCTAAATAAGACCCCCAAAACGAAAGCCGGATAGGTTCGGACCACAGAGCGATACCTACGCTTATACATGCAGAAGTGACAGAGAGTGGGTGAGCCTCGGCTAATTATAGAGGATAGAATGCATCTTAGTAATGCTTGCGGTGTCACAGTCTGCCTCACGAGTAGATACTACTTGTGCATAAACGGTGGAACCAACGGAGAGTTGTGAGCGTGTCCAATGTTACATGTTATTGCCGAAAGGTTACTCCGAATTGAAAAGAATTTGTGTATTTATTGAAAATATTAGTACAAGATATAAATTCGTCTTTTTTGTTCAGCTACCTTTTTCGTAGCCAGCTGTGGTTATTGAATGTAAGAGCACCAAAGGCAAAGCACGGGTAGTTGGGATACTCCTCGCATACTCTCTCTTTTGTTTTCATGTTGTCCCTACAGTATACGTATTCGTCTTAAGGTTCCAAACAGATGTCAAATTCCGCGATGTGTAGGAGATCGACGATGACTTAATATTGTGTGCTATGGAAACATGAAGTTGAAGAGGGCCCGAAAACAACCTCTATGCTCGCTTTACAGTCATGTAGGAACCTTACCAAAGTGGGATCAGACGAATAGCAGTTCCGAGGAAAACCTTTGCATCCCTTCAACTTATGGGATCCTGTAGGAAACGCGTGTTCGGTCGCCTTCTGTGTCAGTACTTCGTGTCTAGACGCGCATGCTCAGTGATGAGAATGAAGCGGAGAATCTCATCTTGTTCGGTACTAGCATTGTCGATCTGAAGGTCTCCAAGGAGCTGGTCGTTGTCAAATGTTGCCAACCTTCGCTTGGCATCAACTCACCATAACGTCAGACACCTACTTCTAAATGCTTAGTGTGACTGGCATATCTATCTACCTGGCATAGGTTGGAGGCATAGGGTGGGCGCAGGGAGGTCGGGGGCTTGATCTCTTTCATTGAGGATGGGATTTCCTTAAAAATGTTTACTTAGGGTGGACGACACGTGGTGGGCATAGGATGGGCAATGCGGCACCTTCGCTTAAGATAATCGATTGTTGTCTACCAATAACTTGCACCAATCGGGCCTGGTGCACGCTACAACATTTTCACCGGAGAGTGTAGAATATATCCCTTTCACTAGCTTGAGTTTGCCGTTCTAGCGTGTACCCTACGAAAAAACCGCCAACTGCCAACTAGGTTTTAGATGGGTTCTCCGCGTTGACGCCACGAAGGGGAAAGAGTTCGTAGCGCCGTTTGACCACGATCCAAGGTATGGTATCAATCGATGACCAAATTTTGAATATCAGAATTATTGGTATCGATCGATTGACGAGGACGACATATCAATATCAATCGATCGACCCCTCGGAATATCGGTATCGATCGATTTACAGTGGTAACATATCAATATCGATTGATTAACACCTTAAAGACGAAGTCCCCGTACCGCAAAGCTGATATCCAAACTCGAGCTCGAAGATGATGCTAAAACATGCGTATCTTGCGCTATACTTGTGCGATTGGCCTCATAGTTTGCGCAAATTGGAAAGCATCATCTAATCTTCTACTATTGTGGCTTTATAAAGCTACATTACGACGTGCGATGCACATCCTTAAGTATGGATACACGGTGTACATTTAACAGCTTGCAGAGAAATCTCTGCACTTTGAGCAGACGTTGTGGGCAAACTAGGGATGTAAGGGGCATGTGTCGTGGCATCCCATCGGGTCGCCGTTTGAGTCGATTTCACATAGATACTTCATATGTCATCATTCGAGGTCGTGTGACCAAGTTATGCCCGATACCGCATAACAGCCGATATTCCATACTGCAAAAGGGACTTCGCCTTTAAGGTGTCATCATCGTCGATTCGCGATATCACATGTATTCGATATACCATAATATCAAAAACCGATATGTGACAGTGCAAAAACTGGGGCTTCATGTGCCCATAGAGAGGATCACGAGTCCTGGTTGAGGACCTGTTGCACCCCAGATCGATCGATCTTTGATCATTCAAAAGTAACGAAAATTTAGACATTGTAAACTTCAGGGCATCCGTTGAGCGTAGCCGCCATAATCATTTTACACACCTGCGTTGGTCATCTACAGCTCCGACATCCGCAATCGATCATTATCAATCATCACGATCGAAAGATGTGGAGGTGCAAGATTGGTGGAGAGACGAAAATGCCCACAAGTTCTCTCCTTCAGCTAGAATGGCTAGGTAGTTATTGGGTGTGCGCTGCCTCCACTGTGGGGGTGGAGCGTGCATTTTCAATACTCAATAGTCGCTGCCATGCACTGTCTCAGACTTGAGGAAGAAGTTGACTGAGTGGACAATAGAGCACTCACTTGTGACTGCATTGGATTAGTTAGAAAGATAGAGATATGGTCGATCATACGACTCTGGTGGGTTGTAGGTGCGGGCCAAGAGCTAAGCCTCAAATACATTTGGATATATCGATAATATCGATATGCCGATATATCGGTAAATGCAAAGTAATATCAATATTGATTGATTGATACCCACAACATATTAGAATCAACGTTGATATAGCCTTTAAAATATCGGAATCAATCGATTAGACCTCTAGAAAATCGAAACGTCAATTAATGCAAGCGTGAACTTATTGGAATCAATTGGTTATTGACCCGAACATATCGGAATCGATCGATAGGCCGCCGCCCACAACCGATACCATACCTTGCCACGATTATGCGCGTTCAGTTACGGTACACCGTACCATGTGATTCGTCCTTCTACTGGTAGGAAGATCGTTGGGAGTGACTACGATGGCAACAGTGACAACGAGTGCAGCAAGGGCAACGATAATACGATATGGCAACAATGTCATGAATGTCGAGGCTGACGACGTGACGAGGTTGACGGTGATGACAGTGACGATGGCAACAACATCAACATCGACGTCGAAATGTTCTCGCTGTAGGGTGCGGTCAACTGCAAGGAAGGTGGCTCCCGTTGAGTTGGCCGGTGGCGGAGGCGGAGTATACGCATGTGTCGCGACCGCAGAATAAAAAAATTTGGCGCTAGGGAGCGTCGTCGTGACGCCAAGCTCGATGTCGATCTAGTCATGGAGAAGACGGACTGTAGGGACGGAGTGAGGCAATGGGAAGTGAAAGCGGTATGCTTGGTCCCCTGGTACCGTGGCGTGCTCGACTAGGCCATACCCGTCACTGCCGGTGCTCTCACGAACGGAGCGCCTCACTCCATCCCAAGCGTCCGGACTTAGCCACTGATAGTGGCGATCTCGCATTGGCTAAACAAAGCGTAAGTGGGCTCAAACCTGCTAGATATATACCTTAGACCAGTAATATATCTATATGTATTGATGCACCCTACGGAATGAGGTTAGGGTTTCGGAATCCGTAGAACGGTAAAGGGTGATCCAAGTTGGCGAATTCACGGGGATGCCAACTCCCCCCCCCCCCTAGGGGGGAGCAGTGGTGCACCCTTGTGTCACCCCTCGCCTGGATGTCACTTGCAGTGTTGTCTGTGTCACTGTGTCACAGGCTCCCGAACCCTAAAGCCTGATAAACATTTGTTATATTTGACTATAGTTCTTACAAGCCTTTCACACCTGCATTTTCACAGTTACAGTTACCGCGAGACCTCCTCACGTCACAAGTGGACGGGTTGGTGACGCACAGTCACAGAGGATACGCATTCGGCCTACCAGCATACACTACCAAGTTCGCCACGGCTGACAAATTCGATAGGTGGCTACTACCCCTTGGTACTCGAGAGAGTACTACAACCGGCTGTGGTGCTGTCACAAGTGTCACATCTCACAAGCCCTCCTCCACTTTTGGGATGCTATCCATCATATACCATTGTCTTTGGGACCCAAAGTGAGTTGCCTTATGCCTCATTGGTCCATATCACACGTGTAGCTCTCCTAAGGCTAGGGTTTTTTTGGGAAGAATTTTAGAGCCATTTGGGAAGAATTTGACATTGGTTCTTTTTGGGAAGAATGATGAGAACTGACTCATGCGTGCGTGCTTATACGCACGAACGTTATACCAACGTACTGACGACGCGCAAGAGTCGCGCCGTATGTGTCACACGGTGTGCTGCACTATGGCCTAAGGTGTGTGGTTTCTTGTAAAATAAGAAGCAAGTGCCTTTCCAATATTTTATTTCAAGCCATAATGGAGGAGGAAAATAATATTCAGTGGGCAAGCCCAGGACAATTTAATTCAGTATATCGATGGTTTACGTATAGTTGTATGCCACCTGGATACCGAAGGAATATTTCCTTTTTACACACATCGATCGGATCGGGTCGGGAGTGACTAGACCTCAGTACATTACGAGACAAGTGGACAACAGCCCTCAACAAGATAGCTTGAGGGCTGGAAGGATGTCGCGCGTGACCCGTGACGTCGTATCTGATCGCACCTGCCTTCGCTTCCATTGGCGTTCGGCCAAACCTTCTCCGGCCAGAAAACCCCATCGTTTAATCGGATGTTAATCGATCGGGGGGGGGGTTAATGATCCCTTCCCCCGGGGTGCCTCGCATCATGTCGGAGGATATATAGTGACGATGAAGTCGATGCATTCGAGTCGACTAAGACTAAGACTAAGAGAAAATACAAGTGGAAAGTGAAAACCGGAGAAGAGTTTACGGTTGTTGGCAGTACTATTAGTGCTCAAAGGTGCCTAGATAAGTTGGAAGAACTTTGCCCCGACGGATACAGCTTGGCTTGCCAACCATACACCTCCAAGAAAACCGGTGAACTACGGAAAACCTACAAGTGTTCCTTGTTCAAGTCTCACCATTGTGAGTTAGCATTCAAGTTGGTTTCTAGGGTTTGCAGTGACGGTGTAAAGAGGTTCACTCTACTACAACATGGGACACATTCCCATGAAGATTTCTTTGGGAAGGGTATTAACCCACAAATTAAGGAGGCCATGGAGAACCTAATCAAGCTTAGACACAAGCCGAGACAAATATGGGAGGCGATTGTGAAAGATGCAAACTCACTATTAGTCCAAGGCCTAGCTATGACTCGGTGAAGAAGTATGTCAAAAGAGTGAAAAGGCAAGTGCTAGCACATTCCGAGATTCGAACTTTCACACAATTCAAAACCGTGGCTAGGGAACATAATATCCTTGCTCTCAAGGAAGGTGTGGAGTTTGATCGACAGCAAACTGGCACGCTGGCCTTCTTTGACGGGATGGGTGGCACAACGCGAACATACGTAGCAATATGGAACTCCTTTGAAAGCAATATGTACGTCGGCACCTCGTTGGTAAAAGTGCATAGCTTTGTTCCTTTGCACCAAGACCTTGCTTAGGCAATATGTAGCACGCACGAGTGCCGAAATATCGGTATACCCGCGCACCAGTTGGAGGAAGAGATTCTGAAACAAAGGTAAGTCCTGTGGTGCTATCACGTTCAAATATGCATAATCAGGCTCGTAGCCAGATAGGTAGTGTCGTTGGCACTGACGTTGTTTAAACAGGCCAACAGTAGGGGAAACACCGCCTGCCTTGCCGATATATTCGTCCCCAGGAGCATAGTCGATGAACACATATTCTTCGGGAAAGCTTGTTATGGGACCGCAGGTATTAGTATTATCAATATTAACCTCGGCACTCGTGTTAGGTGTCGAGATGCAGGTTTCTACCGTCGGTGTAAGTGAAACATAATAAGTCGTGACCTTAGGCTGGTTACAGGCAGGCCGCAGCGAACGCTTTACTGTCGGCTTGCGGCCAGATCGCGAAGGTGTTCGTGCCATGATATATGAGTAAAATAATGAGGCGTATGAAGCAAAACCGTTTGTGAAATGTTATGAGGACTGAGAGTATTGAGAGGGAAATCGAATTTCAAGTTTGAATTTGCCACACACTCATACGCGTGAACGTATATGTCGCGTGCGTCACGCATGAGTCATTTTCAAAAATCTTCCCAAAAATGACCCATGTCACAATTCTTCCCAAATGGCTCTAAAATTCTTCCCCAAAAAGACGTTGTCCCTCTCCTAATGGATGCGTGATGCCACCACGGTAGTGTTTTTGTTACATTGTGGCATCGTGTGCGCTAGGAGGCAAGCACAAGGGCCAGAGACCCAAGTAAACGGGCTAAGAAAACGGCTAAGTACAAAAAGCAACTACAACTATAAACGTGCTCAGTACGGAGTACAGTAGGACCGATCTGGATGATGTTGGTGTGAGGTGCCTAAATCGCTGTACGGAGTACTTAGTACAGTTGAGTTCCGAGTTGAGTTTCATGATGCTTAAGAACTCTATGACAGCCAGCTTCGGAGATGAGAACTGAACTGAGTAAAAAAGTAACATAAGTACGAAACCGTAACAGCCGTTTAATTGTATTGAAAGCATACATTGAAGGCATACCTTGAAGTGAATATTGAAAGCATATTCCGGATAGTTAACCGCAGTAGTATCGAACTCGTACTTCGTGCGGTCGTTTGAGAGTTGGTATAGAATAAACCCGAAAGTGTAAAGAAGTGAAGAAACTGGAGTGGTAGCCTCCCACAAAATGGTAATTGGATCGTTTTTACCGGTCGCTTCCTGAAATTTTCTGTTTCTGCGTATTCTGATTGCACCCCCCTTGCGTAATGCCTTTCGCCCGACGTTATTTTTTATGAAATCTTGAACAATGTGTCGTGCGTTTCTGCTTCGTGTTGGTGGGTGCGTGGTTGTGGGGTTCGGGTGCTCTAGGAGTGGAATTCTCCGAATGCTTTGATCTGCGACGTAGTTTGGTACGACTACATAGCAATGGAGGAGGTAGCTTGCGGCCCTTGGTCCTCCCTCCACTTTGCGAATGTACTTTGAGTCTGTTCTGTCCTCGGATGGAACGGCTGCTCTGACGTGGCGTAGCGTCCTTTGCGTATGTGCTTTGGAATCGTCTTTAATTTTACGAATGAAAACATGTTTTGCGTTGACGCGTTGCTCTAGATTCTCTCTTTTGGTCTAGGATGTTTTGTCGTGCGCTTTGGGCTGCGTGTCGGTTTGGCCGTGCAGGTTGGTGATGCCGGGTTTCAGGTGTTCTTGAAGTTCCGATCTCCGGGTACTTTGGGCCGCGAGGAGATTCAGGCGCGCTTCTGCCCTAGCATGTTTCTTGTTCACGCATAACGCATAAGCTCGTGCCACGAGCGCGCAGTTGCGCAGGTCAGCAGAGTGTATTGCTTTCTTTTTTCTTTACGGCCCGCAATCGCAAAATCCATTGGCCCGCTTTCGGCCAAGCCGGCCACAGTCACTTCAGCTCTCGGCCGGCCTTCGGCCAGTTTGGCCACTTCTTATCACAAGTCCTTCAACAAATTTGACACGGCCCGCTTTCGGCCAACACCATTTTCAAAAACGTTTTACGGGCCTGATCGGCAAACCCTATCAGTATGGCGACATGTGTTGCACGTTTCCCTAAAAATTCCGATTGCACTGAAAACTGACCGCATGCCTACGTTCGATAGCTTAAAATGACGGCACTGAACTCCTCTACATGTGACACCAAATTACGGGACGAATGGATATGTGATGCGTATGATATGGTCCGATCAGCAAACCCTATCAGTATGGCGACATGTAACGACCATATCGCAAAAATGAGACACGCGGGTGTCTCATTATATTCTCATTTTTTGAAAAGTTATGATAACGAGGTTTTTTTTTATATGACTAGATAGCATTTGGAGAGTAGATAATGACACGTTATTTCAAAATTTGAAATTTTAGGGTATAGCCCGAAATTTGGGGTTTCCAGGCGATTTTTCGCCCCGTTTCGGGCGGTGCTCAGGTGTCAATCGGCGGAAGTTATGATAACGAGGTTTTTTTTATATGACTAGATAGCATTTGGAGAGTAGATAATGACACGTTATTTCAAAATTTGAAATTTTAGGGTATAGCCCGAAATTTTGGGTTTCCAGGCGATTTTTCGCCCCGTTTCGGGCGGTGCTCATGCTCGTTTCGCGCGACACGACTACATTCACAGGTTGCAACGCACGTGTTATGACCTCAGGCGGAAGGAGGGTTCTGACCCTGACGGTCGGATCGACTCCATAGCGGCGGACGGCGCGGCAAATCAGAACACGGCTGTTCCGCATGCCCCGCATCAAGTTAAGGGCATCAGCGAGAAGAAACATCATTTCTTTAACCTACACCTGCAGCTCACGATACTTCATGGCTCGTTGCTTCTATTTTCCGTTGGGCTCCCTTGGAGCGGGGCTAAGGGTGCAAACATGCTGCTCACGACACTGTGGAACTTGTTGCACTACACCGCACAAGGTCGCGCATGCAAGCGCTACTTCCGGAAGGAGCTTCATTTGCAGCTGGATGGTGGCTCAGAAAACTGGAACAAGTACACGTTCGCGTTTTGTGCGGTGTTGGTGCACTACAATATTTACAACGTGGTTGTCTTCCACCGTCTGATGGTCGCGCACACCCATAACGACTGCGACGGTTGGTTTGGACTCATCAAGATGTTCATTTTTGGGAAAGACGCGCGCAAATCTGGAGTGTGGCTGTTGACCCTGGAATCGTGGATTGGCTGGTTACGAAGCTGGCCGGTGAAGAAGTTCACCAAAATCACGGACGTACAAGGCCAACAGTTGGACTTCAAGGCTTGGCTGGAGCCGCACATAAACCCAAAGTTTGAAGGCTATTCTGGGAAAGTCAGGCGTACACACCTGATGCACTTCGAGAAGGACGTGGATGGTGTTACACGCCTGAAGTACAAGTTTGGAGAACAATACGCAAACCACATGCCTGCCGGAGTGGATGAGGATCTCCGTAAGGGCCTGGAGGTAATGAAAAGTTACCCAGCTTTCGACAGCAGCCCCACGTTAGAAGGGGTGAAGCCGCTAGACCCGAAGGAAGAGAGGGAAACTCGCACTGCTTTCAGTCGCATGTGCGACTACATCCACTACCGTATTCCAAGTGACACGCTGGACACGTTGCTCGGGTACTTTCCCTTGCCCAAGACCGCCGAGGACTACGATGCCTGGGCTGGACCGACGCCGACCCCACAGGCTCCTGTGGATTTGAAGGAGCTTTACGAGAACGCCTGGCACAAGAAGCCAGTGCAGGAGGAGGTGCCAGAACGGACGATGCCCGAACAGTTCGAAGTGTTATCCGATGGTCGCAACGTGTTAAGCAAGGACCTTCCGCGGAAACCTCCACAAGAGATCGTGCGCAAGTGCGTGGAGAAAGCGAGGGACGTCGAGTCCGTCGATTTTTGGTTCGTCCCGTTGGTCGGTTGCGAGCACCTCGATTTCATTGTTAGGTCTTGCAAGTATTATGCCTACCTAAGTCTTACCTGTGCGTCTTACGCG
The DNA here is from genome assembly GCA_001247695.2 of Cymbomonas tetramitiformis. Classification (NCBI taxonomy): domain Eukaryota; kingdom Viridiplantae; phylum Chlorophyta; class Pyramimonadophyceae; order Pyramimonadales; family Pyramimonadaceae; genus Cymbomonas; species Cymbomonas tetramitiformis. The sequence goes on along the minus strand of LGRX02002781.1, from coordinate 10,897 downwards.
TCGGCTGCCATTGCAGGTACACGGTGGCCGAGTGTAAAGCAGCGTTGCACCACCTGGGAGTTGAACTTCCTGAACGCCCACTCAAGGGGCCGTTGGCGAAGGCCTTATTTGAAGCGACGGATGTCGCCCGAAAGGCCCAACACGAACATCTCAGAGTCCTTCGAAAAAAAAGCCGAGCGACGACAGGTGAGGAAACCGGGGAGGAAGCGTCGCCGGGTACGGAGCAGGCGTTGCCTGCAAGAACTTCCGAAGCCGGCGGAGCTGCGCGGGCGGCGCCATCACTCGGGGCTGTAACAGCCACTACACAGGCAAGACGAGAAGGAGCTGCTGCGCGAGGCCCGCAAACCAACGAAGCTATGCCTACTCGACCACAGGCACCGGCAGCACGAGGGCCAGGCGCACGTGGCCGAGGATGCCCTGCTCCTGCAGCGCCACAGGGAGATCAAGCACGAGCTCCAAGTGACAAGCGTGCACGCAGTTCGCCATTGGCAAAGGCGTCCCCAGGGAGCAAGTCTCCACCCGGGAAGTCTCGACAAGCGCGGGGTTGTGAAAAGGGACGAGTGCTATTCCGAGCGGCCTCTGTGATCGGTCCGACAGGCGCCCTTATAACGGACAGCTTCGCTCCTGGCGACGATTGCTTTTTCGAGGATGCAAACCAGATTGCGGAGCAGGTGGAGAACGCGCATCCCCCGGAGGCGGCCACTGGACAGTTCGCAGGCGTCTCGATGGACGAGGACGACGAGGACGACGAGGACGACGAGGACGACGAGGACGACGAGGACGACCCGGACGACGACATACCGTTGGCCTACCGTAACCTTCCTACGGACTACACCATCGACATGCTGGCGAAGAGTGCGGGCAAAAGTTTCGCAGTTACGGTGGCCGCGGGCAACGACGGCTGCAGCTTTACTATCCGCATGCCTGGGAACAACGCCGTGTCCATGCCCATGCATTTCGTGGAGGTCTTGGAGGTGGATCTGAACACGAACAGAGTGAAGTGGGGGTTTTGGCTTCCATGTGCGCCTCTGCTTATGCCGAGCACGAGGAGAACAAGCAAAACCTTCTCTGACTTGAACAGCTTGTTCGCGGAGAACGCCTTCCGGAGAGCCGCTCCGAAAGTGACAGGTTGGTACGACTTCGATGCGAGTGAGATCCTGACTTGCTGGGACGAACCTCCTGGCAAACCTGCTGTCGGCGGAGTTCCAGGAGGACCTGAAAAGGCAGAACTTCTGAAGGTGGCCAGGGAAATCTTGGCCTCCGAGGCGTTGGACAGGTGAAGGTAAGGAACACAGCCTCATTCATCCCTCGTGGCACGCACACTAGATTACAATGGCCACACGGCGTGAAACTTATTCTTTTTCATACATGTAACGATATACGGTTCATTTGTGTACAGTCACGTGACATAAGTGTTAGCTACCAAGCATACGTCTCCTCATTGCACGCGCTAGCATCAAATATGCGCGCCAGGGTGCAGGTTCTTAACATACGCCCGCAAACTGCGCATCTCCTTTCATCTTCCTGCAGCAGATCGCTTTCCAGCTCTGTCAGGGCACCGTGCGTTGTTTCGCTGTAGCGGCTTCTATTTCGCCAGACCCGCCACTCCAAATCTGAGTATCGGTGGTAGATCCACCCGCCCTCATACCAGTACACGAGATGCCTCACACCGAACCTTTCGCTGGATCTACGGCCGTGGACGTACATCGGCCAAAAACTCCACCAGTGATAGGTCCTGAGATTAACTGCATGTTGCCCGAAGTCCTCCCAGTCTTCGTCTGCTTGTTCCCGCGCTTGCTGCCACAAGCGGAGAATTAAAGGGTCTTCAGGAACCCATTGGGCTTGTTGTAACTGGCAGTCGCGAAACGTAAAAGTATCGAAAGGCCATATCCAATACTGCAATATTCCAATATTGGCCATACTGGTGTAGGTAGTCTAAGGTGCGGGTTGTGGTTCTATGTCACGAACGCAGGTGTGTGCAAACGACCTCCGGTTACGACTCCTCCAACATATACCCTAAAACCCTGAACCTTGGACGCCCCCATATATCCATGTGCAGCACACCTGTAGGAACACCTGCCGCGGGATATTTTGCCTCTGACGTATTTTAATGTTTCCCGCGAAATAATACAGTTAACCGGTCTTCTTAGCTGCCGAGAATCGTGCTGGAATAGCCTGTTCAGGGCAAATTTACCCGCTGAATGCCCATGTTGGGTCACATGAAGCCTGAGGGAGCATCACCCCTGGTTGGTTTCACTCCCGAACAACTTTTCCAGCACAATAGCTTTTGAAAATATCTCCTTTGCTGCTCACTTTCGCCCGATGAGAAGTATTTTACTACGTGACCCTCCAAACACCCTAAAATGGGCCATAAATCTGCTGGATCTCTCCCATGTAAGCAAATAGTTGCATTTTTGGAAATGTCAAAATATTACATATTCTAATAGTGCAAAAATCTAACATTTCGTTCACAAACATAAGGCAAAATCATAACTTTCCACACCTAACACGATACTTCCACCTTTCCCGTTTTCTTGCCGCACGCGTGACTCGCGTGGCTACTTTGAAGAGTCAAAAACCAGATTTTTCGAAATTCCTTCAAGGACTATTCAAATTAACCCTCATATTTGTCATTCAGAACCCCAAAAACCAATTTGGCAGACAATTTAATGCTTTCTCATTTTTTTCTCATTTACGCCCGCGTGTCTCATTTTTGCGATATGGTCGTTATGTGTCGCACGTTTCCCCAAAAATTCCGATTGCACTGAAAACTGACCGCATGACTACGTTCGATAGCTTAAAATGACGGCACTGAACTCCTCTACATGTGACACCAAATTACGGGACGAATGGATATGTGATGCGTATGATATGGTCCGATCAGCAAACCCTATAAGTATGGCGACATGTGTCGCACGTTTCCCTAAAAATTCCGATTGCACTGAAAACTGACCGCATGACTACGTTCGATAGCTTAAAATAACGGCACTGAACTCCTCTACATGTGACACCAAATTACGGGACGAATGGATATGTGATGCGTATGATATGGTCCGATCAGCAAACATATCCCAAGCAAAACATAAAATCTGAAATATTATTCAAAATCGTTTAGATAAAAGCTAAATGTTCACAACTTGTGATCCATTCAAGATGTAAAAACCAAAATATGATGAAAACTCTCTTAACCACACAGCTCCACTATATATATATCCCGCCTGATCCAGTATCCGCCCCCGCGTTCTTGAAGATCTCGAAGGTCTCCTCCCAGATACACTTGACCCAAGCTGCCTTCTGCTGGGGCTGGTGTTGATGTGGACAGTCGCGAGCCAGATGCTCCTTTGACTTGCATTTTCGGCAACCTGAGTAAGTTGACGATCCTGGTAACTGTCGGCCTTCCACTTCCGTTGGGGTCGCAGTCGTGGGTATGGCGTAGCACAGTTCCTTAGGAGATGCCTCCTCCTCCCAGAACTCTGCCAAGGGAGCTACTGGGAAAGGGGATTGGTCGCGAGCAGTCTTCAGGTGCGCGGGATCTTTGCGCTCCTCTATTGTAGCTTGCTCCACATACTCACGCAGTAGATCTGCCTCCCATCCAACCTTTCCGGAGCTCTGGTTGAAGTCCACCTTTCCAACTAATTCTTTGTGGACCCTAGCATGCAGCTCTGGTGTTAATCCACTTAGAAATATTCCTGGTAATGCCGCCATATTTACCGGTCCCGTCACCCCATGGTTGTGCAGCATTTCCAGCATGTCGAAGGACTCCATTAGCGAGTGGTGGAAAGTGGCGGCGTTCCTCCCAGCGTTCTTGCCAGAGGCCTGGCGAGCTCGCGACAGCATGTTGGGTAAAATGCTCAGATGGGCGTCAGTGACACATGCTCGCGCAAGTGTGGCCACTAAATCATCCGGACTCAGCATCTGGTTGGCCACCACCTTTTGGTATAGAACTCCTTGCGCTGACCCCTCCATCCGGTCCCTGATGATCAGTCGTAGTTCTTCTGGAACGGTGGTGATGGTGGCTCCTTCCTGATCTCCGTCGTCACTGGACTTCTTCTTCGTCAACGCTCTCTTCACCAGTGCTTCCTTGAAGTGATCCTGCAGTTCTCTCATGAATTTATTCAGAGGAGCTAACAGATGTCCAGATGGTCTGTCCCCGCTTGGACTGTCCGTAGGGCATGTGTACGTGGTGATGCGGTCTCTTAGCTTCCGTAGGGAGAGCAACAATCTGTCCTCAGCTTCCAGCTCCTTTAGCTTGGTCATTTCTGACCGCTGCTGGTCCCTCTCTGCCTGCTCCTGCTCGACTGCTCTTCGGGGCGGCGGGCAGTTCGGGGGTTCTTCCTCAGGTTCCTCTGATGGAGGTGGAGGCTGGGACTGTCGAGGTGGTTGTGACTGTGGTAAAGTGACATCTGGAATTGAAATGTTGGGCAGTTGGGCCAATGCACCAGACCAGGGCGGCTGGGTACAATTCTGACAGAGCGGAACTTGCTCACACGTTCTGTTGGGCCCCAGCATGACGTCCCATACTAACCCTGAGGCGACCTTAACCCCTCCAGATGGGGATAACAGCAGTCTACCGCATCTACTGCAATCCGTGCCGCTCTGAACAGCCTGATCCCGCCTTGGTCCTACCAGCTGTGTGTCAGGGAACACTGGCCATGTCAAGCCATTCGATTGGCATATTGTATTTATGCGCAGTGGGGCAGTGAAATGGACTCCCGAGCCATTGACTTCGTACTATGGGGAGCGAAAGCCTGGGCTCGATTCTAGCTGGCAGCATATTATCGTCCACCCTTCTGGAGCGCTACGCCGCTGGGAGCGTAATAGGGGCGGTGGCTGGTTTCTGGAAGACGCCACTCGAGCGAAGGAGCCGGTAGCGCCATTTTCATTACCGCTCAGCGTTGCGTACTGGAATCAGACGAGTGTGACTGACGAGTATGAGTATCGCGGAATTCCATACAAGGGGCGTAAGTCTGTACAATCGACGCCTACGAACAGTGACGATTCCGGTGCAGGTGCTGTGACCTGGAGTAAGGAGAAGCTACCAGATTCGGATGACAATGATGACGCGGGTGTCACGGACAGTAAGCATGACATGGATACTGCCAGTCCGAAATGGGAGCCTGCCTCGCCTGAATATGATGACACCGAGGATGACGTCAGCGAGTTCGATGACTTGGTAGCTGACGATGCTGAAGAACAAGCTGAAGCTCGAAAGTTGAAGAGACTGGGACTGCAGTTGATCATGGATGATAAGGGTGAACTTATCTGGGTGCCAAAGGGCACCTCTCCGACCTCGCCCGTTCAGCCAGAGGATCAGCAGCCTATCACCGAGCAGAAGTCTGAGGCCACATCTGAGGATGCTCCAGCCTCTGGGGTGGAGACTGTTCAAGTACAACCGAAGGAACCTTCTGGGCCAGATAGTGGATTGACTTCAATGAGTGAAAATAATGCTGGGGTGTCCGAAGTGACGAAGAGGCAACCCAGGAAATATCCTGCCTGTTGGACAGCTGAGCACATAGCTTATTTGGAATGTACCCGAGGCAGTGAAAGTGATGATGAAGAAGTGCAGGACGTGGCTCCTCGTAGGAAGAAGGCAAAGACCAGCAAGGGACAATGAAATCAACTGTCTTGATTAGGATTGTCCAAATGCAGATTCTCTGATTAGGATTTGTATAGGTGGCAGATGATGATATGCCAGTCGACATGGGATAGATCGATTAGAGATATGAAATGCGCGCCTTGAAAGTATAAGACATGAATTCTTGCCCAGTAGAGGCTGTTCTAGCTTGAAGTAATTATTTGGAGGAGCTGTTGCTCAACCTGTTAAAATACTGGCCAATCTTTCCTGCCATAAAGATATTGCAATTGCATAATTGTAGCCTTGTTCAAGCTGCATCACCAGGCTGATCAACGCCTCCCGAGCCCTGTGGTTCTGGGCATGCCCATAGCTAATCGCTAGGGTGGAGTACTGTTTGGCTATGGCTACCGCCGTCTGAACATCAGCGTCGTGGAGCTTCACGTAGTCCCTGATGCCCTGTTCCACAGTGATGGGTACCAACGGGCATTTCCACTCTTCCAGGGCTTCGTTATGGCTTGGTGGGGCCGCCATAGCCGATGACGCCGAGCCTGATGCTTCATTATTGCCAGTCTTGGATGGGGATCCTCTGGACTCTGATCGAGTGGTTATGGCTAAACGCCACGCCTCGTCGGGACTCAGAGAGGGGTGCCGAGCTTTAGTCCAGTCATACCAGACCCACTCCGACTCCTCGGGTGTAGGGGCTACTGCGCAGATGGCCTCTTTTCCCTTCAGAACCACTCTCTGGGTTGCTATCAAAGCTTCCCAGCCCTCTTCTTCCCAACTCACCTCGTCACCTCGAGCTGCTGCTAATGCGATGGCCTTCTGACGCTCTTCTGGAAGGCACTCAAAAGCCTGGTCCCGCAGGGCTTTGTCTTTAAACAAGGTTCTGACAGCCATCCCTTTCCGTCAGCTCAGACTCCTCAACTACGGCCTTCCCTTTTGCCGCCTGGTCCTTCGCAAACCGCAATCTCTCCAGGCAGAATTCATACAAATCCCTTGCATTCAATATCTTTCCATACCACTTATCCGTTGTTGCCATTACCGCCAAACTAGCCTCGTGCTTCACCGCAACTCCCATTGCATCTTGCTCGCCTCGTGCGTGGGATGTCTCAAAAAAGTTTCGTTGGCACGGTATGCCAAGCCCTCGTACCCATTCCATCGGGCGCCCGCTCTCCACCACATCCGCAAAGGCCGTGCCGCATTTGTTCTGCGCCGCACTCCCATCCGCCCACTCGCGAATGAATTTTGGGAGGGGCAAACCTCTTTTCTGAAAGTACTCCTTGATGATGAGTTTACGCATGTGCTGGATGGCACGGTGGCTATGGGGCATGTCGTTGCCCATAAAGTACAGGTAATCCTTCACAATGATAGGATTCTCCTCCGTGGACTCCACCCCGTCCACCTCCTTTACCGCATGCCGCCATAGCACGCAGCATAGTAGCGAGGCCTGCTTCACAATCCAATGCAAGGATTGGATTGCCCGTGGAATGTGCAATGCATGGTTCTCGCTGAAGTCGAAAAGAAGGAGGCAATGGCCCAAGGGTAAATTCTCCTTGCACTTGTTGAACATGTTCATCGTGTGTTGGGCCATGAAGCAATGGTATGGATATGGCTTTAAGAATGGACAGGTTTGCCCACTCACCCCGGCTAGTTCTTTCACCGCCCAGTCCCCATCTGCATCCTTCCGCACGAACTTGCCCGCGCACGAACACTTCTTGGACTCCCCCGGTACATGCCCCAGCATACACCCTTGTAACTTGGACACGAGCTCCCCTACCGGAGTCTTCTTCTGCACAAACTGTACTCGGTGTTTGTTCTTCCCGTCGTCGTCAGTTCCCACCACCGCGCTCTCGTAGGTACTCCACTCAACCTGCTGGCCGGCCTTCCCTATCTCCGCCTCGCACAGCTTCAGGTTTCGCAACCCCCCGCAATCCTCGCACGACCCGTCCAAGCAAGGCATAGCGTGAAACTCCGCAGGCTCTCCGTCTGCCCCCGTTGGCTTCGGGCACAACAACGACGCTACAAACTTTGACGTCGACGAGCCAACCTCGCACCGCCCGCAGACCTTGTCCGGGAACGCCTCTGTCGGCTTTCGATTGGATAGAACTGCCCTCTGCCCCCCTAGCAGAGGGCAACACGTCCTATCCTCGCACTCGCACTTAGAGTACAATACCTCGTGCGCACGGTTGTATGCTGTCAATGCCAACCGGAAGTCCTCGTGATATCTGCAGCAGCAGGATATCGTGTCCCTCCGGGTAAGCCTGCGCACTTCCTTCGGCTTCTTCTGCTCGAAAGTCCTCAAGCCCACCTTCACATCAGGTTCCTTCTTCTTGAACCTTCTGAACACCTCCAGCTGCGTCATTTCCAGCCACTGCTTTGAGGCCTTTTCAACTCTCCCGTCTTCACGTCGAACCTGTATGACATCCCTTTTGCAGGTGGACACCCGCGTTATCCCTGGGCTGAGCCAGAAGTCCCTTATTTTCTGCAACACTTCGGCGTTCAGGGCGTCCTTTGCCTTCTTCTTCACTTCAGTCACCAAGCCCTTCAGCAGCCCGCTTCCTCGCCTTGCTGCCAGCTCAAGGCCGATACCAGCTTGCAAGTTCCGGTGCCCTAACTGCCCTGTGGTTACCACACCGACTTTTATGCCTAAAACTCCGGCGACCTCTTGCACTGTTTCTGACGCCCCTCCCCCAAACGCCATCGCTGCTCCTGCCAGTTGAATGTCGCGGTCTAGTTTGCAGCGGCTGCTTGCGAGGGAGGCGAAGGCCGCACGTAAGCTGCTCACTATGCCCATACCCACGCGATCCTCTGGTGCACGCATGCCACCACGCACCGCAGTTTGAATGCCGCTGTCCAACGTTTGCACATAGTTCGCGAGCGCTCCTGGTATCAAATCGTCACGCGCGTTCTGAAATACCCCCTGCAGCTTCTTGTTCCAGTGACTTTTGCTTCCCCGCGGGATACCGATAGCAGCGGTAGCGCCCGATCCCCCCTCTTCAGGGACCCGATCAGGGATATCCACTCGCAAACGCTTCCTCGCGCGAGAGTCCGCCTGACGTTGCCTTGCTGCAGCGCGCCGTTTCGCAACAGTGGATACTGGCGTCGTCCCAACTGCAGGCGACGCTATACGCGATTCCACAGCGGGCGGTCTAGGGGATGCCACAGCGGGCGCCACAGCGGCGCCACAGCGGGCGCCACAGGGGTGCGCCACAGCGGGCGCCACAGGGGGCGCCACATCCAACCAGTACTTAGCGAAGGCTGTGATGCGTGAAGCAAGTTCCACGCCACGCTCTACATCTGCTGCATCCACCGGGTACACCTCAGGGAAATCATGCGCCTCATTGCCAAGGCTTCGCAACAACGGCAGTAAGTCAACTAACACTCGAAGAGAAGACATTGTCCCGCTAGCTGTTGGGTGTGGCAAAAGCCACAGGTGGGAACCTATGCAATTAGTTCCCCCCTTAAAGTCTAAATCAGTTCCATACTGCAGTAGTAGGGCGGTCCGCTGCTGTACTCTCTCTGACTTTGTTTTTAAAAAAGCAGTTCCCAATTCACCCCCCTATAATCGTCCAGGCCCTCTGCTTCCATCAAGACATCCCAAGCGCAAGGTAGACAAGCGAGCGCGTACTGGTAGTCGGTAATATCGCACAGATAGCAATCAGGTCCAAACCATACGTGCACTCTTGCTCTCCTATTGCAATAGTCGCACTTCATGATACTTGAGAGTTTAAGTCTTTCGAGTTTGCACTTTCGCGTCCGGTGTTATGCCCGTTCAGGTCTTGTTCACGCATACACGCATCACCGGCCGCGAGATCTAAGCTCCGATGTGACTGGACTGATCTCGCGGCCGGTGAAATTTTTCTTCATACACATCAGATTATGGTATAATTGCGTAGAAGATGTCACCGGCCGCGAGATCAAAGTCCCCCTGTGACTGGATCGATCTCGCGGCCGGTGAAATTTTTCTTCTTACACATCAGATTGTGTATAATTGCGCAGAAGATGTCACCGGCCGCGAGATCTAAGCTCCGATGTGACTGGACCGATCTCGCGGCCGGTGAAATTTTTCTTCATACACATCAGATTATGGTATAATTGCGTAGAAGATGTCACCGGCCGCGAGATCAAAGTCTCCCTGTGACTGGCCTGATCTCGCGGCCGGTGAAGCGCATGCGCATTTTCAAAGCTTTGCAAGTTAGCGGTTTGGCGAAAGTGCTCACAAGTTTGTCAGTTGTTTAGTAACACCTAGTTACTAAAATCTTCTATATACGTATACTCTCAATACTTATCGAGAAAAAAATGGCCAGTCGTGGAAATAAAGCGCTTTCAAGAGCCTTCGGCGCGGAAGCGCAACCCAAGCGGAGCAAAGTCTCTCTGTTCCCCCCTCGCCTAGGATGCGTGGTGCCCGATTGCCCGCACATTGGAAAGGCACCACTGGTCGAAGTGCAGGCGACGAAGTGCACTCTATGCCAGGGCTTTTTTCACAGGGGTTGCGGCACGGAATCTCCGCAGTACAAAGGGGAATGCAAGCGCTGCGGGGACATTACCCGCGAGCACTGCCTGTTTTGCGGGAAGGGTGCAGCGCAGGGCGCTTCTGTGGGCCACGCCTGCAGAATTTGTAAACGCGGGTTTCACGGCCGTTGCGCGGTTGGCATCGGGGTGGAGATGGACGATATGGCTTCTTGCCATCGGTCCAACTGTAAAGGCCCGTTTCACGGGCTGTACAAAACTGGACCTGCGTTTTTTGACAAGCAGCCCTCCGGCTCATTGGCCTTGCCAGCACAGGAGGCAGCAGGGGAGGCGATCGCGGGAGGGGATGCTGCACAGCAGGCGGCAGGGGAGGCGATCGTGGCAGCAGGAGGGGAGGCAGCGGAGGCAGGAGCGGTCCCCATGCCTATGCTTTTCATGACGATAGGAGAAGGGGAGGCGTCAGAGGAGGAAGCACAGGAGGCAGCAGAGCAGGCAGCAGGGGAGGCGAATGCGGCAGCAGGAGGGGAGGCTGCACAAAAGCCAGCACAGCAGGCAGCAGGGGAGGCGCATGCGGCAGCAGGAGGGGAGGCTGCACAGGTGCCAGCACCTGTGCAGGCAGCAGGGGAGGCGCATGCGGCAGCAGGAGGGGAGGCTGCACAGAAGCCAGCACAGGAGGCAGCAGGGGAGGCGCTCGCGGCAGCAGGAGGGGAGGCTGCACAGGAGCCAGCACCTGTGCAGGCAGCAGGGGAGGCGCATGCGGCAGCAGGAGGGGAGGCTGCACAGAAGCCAGCACAGCAGGCAGCAGGGGAGGCGATCGCGGCAGCAGGAGGGGAGGCTGCACAGGTGCCAGCA
>LGRX02002779.1:58743-112341 GCA_001247695.2 Cymbomonas tetramitiformis | reverse complement strand
GGGTAAACTTTGTGATATTACTTGGCTCGTCCTTATGCGTTTCCCTACAAGCACAGGTTGGGGAATTGGTATGCAGAACAACCCTTTATTCATACATTTCTTTTATCAAAGGCTTTAAGAGTATAGAGTTATTTTTTTATCAAAGACAATAACTTTTCATGAAAGACACAAAGAGTACGCGTGAAACATTTCAGAGCAAATTTCTTATAACATAGTTACCGTTCGATCACTCAGTTTGGCAATTTTTGCACCTCAATACTAAGGCAGTGTAGCTGTCTCTTCTCGACTCATGCAAAACATTCCTTAGGCGATTCTTACACCTCAATACTAACGCAGTGTAACTGCACCTTCTCGACTCGCGTAAGACTTTCCCATCGGTGTTCTCGATCACTACAAGCTGCTATGAGTAATTACCTCTGAGCACCATTCTTGTGCTGCGGCAAAAACTGTGTCCTACAGTTCTCCATCCTTAGGGACCTTCCCGCTTACATTTGGCATCATTCCACGATACTCATTCACGGGACGTTAACGCGCCAGACTTCCGCAGTAGCTCAGCCGTCAACTCCACATCGGGGTGCACTTGGATGTCGGTAGGCTTTGGAGCAATCTGAACATAGTTGGGCATCACCCGGGTGCAGCAGGCATGTGACACGCAGTACTGGAACTTGCTCTCATGCCATGCACCATTTACCTGCATTTTCCCCTGCACCACCACCCTTGGTGCGTCGGCTTCCAACACGGGTTGCTTCACATGCTTGCCTTCATCCTTGGTTCGTGTCTTCTGTGTGGCACACCCTTGCCCTACGTTCAAGGCGGCAGCACATGCCGCCTGACGACCAGATCCAGGCACCAGCATCCACTCACCCTGTTTCAGTCCAGTACCACCCGCACCCACCTCCGACGTACGAGGAGTGATCTTCATCTTCTCCAGTTCCTTCAGAATGTAATCCACTTCCTGGACGGTGAACCCAGCTTGAACGTAAAAGGCGTGCCCCGGAGAGATCCCCGCTTCCTTCAGCACAAAACATATATGCACACACCAGTGCACCGCGCTGCTACGGCCATGCCTGCCCATCATGTTCGTCCATGCCTTGCAGCTGCAAGAGACGCGTTGCTTTCGGACTTGGGACGCCCCTCTCTCTCCGAAGTGGATGTCCCGGGCAGCATCCAGGTACCCGAAGACCACCGTCTGCGAACTGCCTCCCTCCACCGCAACCGTGAAGGCCCTGTCCAAGACCCCGTTCACCACGTTGAACCTGGTCAGGCGTGGAGTGGGTGCTCACATTTGCAGCACCTTCAGCTTTGTCTCTCCCAGAAAAAGCTCGGCTCGCATCTTTGCCTGGCCTTTGGTGGTTTTCAACCGGTAGGCAACTTCCGTCTGAGTGCCAACCGACATCCGTGAGCCCAACCGGTCCGTCGAGTGAATGTGTGCCTCCATCAAGTACTCCACCACCAGCGTCTTGTCAACCCGGGAAGAAAGCTGCCACGACCGATCAGCGGTGGGGTTGTTGCGATCAGGATCGACTGACCACTCCCACGCACCGCTTTCCGGAATGCGACGAGCCATCCGAATGCAGGGCTCCGCGTCGGTCAAGTCCACGGTCAAGCACCTCTTCTTCGGAAACGAGCGCCGTGTGTCCGGTCGATACAGGTCAGCTTTGTTTTTTTTTTTTCACAAAATGACGATTTTGATATTACCGTTCAAAACCAAAACGTAAGGATTCTTGAATCCTTTTGGTTAAGTGTGTAAACCATGCTATAGGTTTTCATAACGGTTATATCATGTCATGGATGTTAAGCATGTTGTGATATTCTTTTGCAATTTAATTATTTCATTTGTTTTTATGATGTTTATATAATAATGTGTTGCCAATATTAATTGATGAACATGTTCATGACACTTATGTAATCAAATTGTTGAATAATATATTAAAATGACTTTGGCAATATCACCTAATTACGAAATCCATTTCTAGTTTCATATTCACTTTTACCAATACCATTCATGAAATCCTTTTGATTTTTCAGTCGATTCAAGGTTATGTACTTGTGTGGATTTCTCAGATGCTGTTGCATCGGGTTCATCAGCGCCCGTTATTGATCTGCACGCACTTCATACAGCTGCACCATCAGGTGAGCACTGCCGATTCTTTGCTTCAAAACCATATTCAGCCAATGGTGTAGTCATCAGTGTGTGGATTGAAGTGTCCGCAACTTATTTTGATAGGCATTTCAAATTATTGTTGTGGTGTAGTCATTAGTGCGTGGATTGAAGCGTCCCTGAAATAATGCCACACATGATATGGGTTGCAAAGCCTATTGGGGAATGGCTTAGTGACTAGCGTGTCGTGTGGATGGGAATGGTATAGTGATTAGTATGATACTGTATGTGAATGGAATTGGCTTAGTGACTTGTATGGTGTGTGGACGGGAATGTCAATCTACCAGCAGCAACAGCAGCAGTTCATGGCATAGGTGAGTATGCCACTAATGAATATTCCTAACATCTTACTCACCATCATTCTAATCCAAATGCCACACATGATATGGGTTGTAGAACCTAGTGGGGAATGGGCTAGTGATTAGCGTGTCGTGTGGATGGGAACGGTTTTGTGATTATTGTGTCGTGTGAATGGGAATGGCTTGGTATGATGTGTGGATGAGAATGGTTTAGTGATTTGCATGGTGTGTGGATGAGAATGACAACATCAACAGACCAAGCACCACCAGCAGCTGCAGCCCGAGCCCAACCAGCAACAGCAGCTGGAGCCCATCAAGCAACTGCAGTAGCCGGAGCTCAATTACCAGTATCAGCAGCAACAATGTATAGCATGGGTGAGCATGCTACTAATGATTGTTTCTATAGTATTCACTCTGGCTTACCACCACGCATTGTGCGATATGTGATTGTTTCTAACATCTGAAATCATGATTTGCATTGAGGGATCTATCTGTCATTCACCATTTCCCAATACAAATGCCACGCATGTTATGGGTTATAGAGCCTGGTGGGGAATGGCCTAGTGACTAGGGTATTGTGTGGTTGGGAGTGGAATAATGACTAGTATGATGTGTGAATGGGAATGGCTCAGAGTTTTGCATGGTGTGTGGATGAGAATGGCAATCTCAGCAGGCCAAGCCCCACCAGCTGATTCATTTGGAGCCCCAGCAGCAGCAGCAACAGCAGCTCATGATATAGGTGAACATGCCACTAATGAATGCTTTTAACATTTCACTGACCATTACCCCAATACAAATGCCACACATGATATGGGTTGTAGAGCCTAGTGGGGAATGGCCTAGTGACTAGCGTGTCGTGTGAATGGGAATGTTCTAGTGTCTAGCGTGTCGTGTGGATGAGAATGGCTTGGCATGATGTGTGGATGAGGATGGCTTAGTTACTTGCATGGTGTGTGAATGGGAATGCCAGACTTAGCAGGCCAAGCACCATTAGCAGCTGCAGCCCGAGCCACACCGGCAACAGCAGCTGGAGCCCAACCACCAGCTGCAGCATCCGGAGCTCCATCACCACCAGCAGCAGCAGCAACAGCTCATGACATGGGTGAGCATGCCACTAATGAATGCTTCTAACATCTCACATACCATTTCCCTAAAACAAATGTCACACGTGCTATGGGTTATATAGCCTGGTGGGGAATGGCCTAATGACTGGCGTATTGGGTGGATGGGAATAGTATAGTGGCTAGTATGATATGTGAATGGGAATGGCTTAGTGACTTGCATGGTGTGTGGATGAATGTCTCTTCCACCATCTTCCCAATACAAAGGTCACACATGCTATAGGTTTTAGAGTTTGGTCGGGACTGGCGTAGTGACTAACGTATCTTGTGGATGGGAATGGTATAGCAACGAGTATGATGTGTGAATGGGAATGGTTTAGTGATTTGCGTGGTGTGTGGATGGGAATGACAATCTCAGCAGACCAAGCCCAACCAGCGACTGTAACCCGAGCCTTACCAGCATCAGAAGCTGGAGCCTCACCAGCAGTTGCAGTAGCCGGCGTTCCACCAGCAGCAACAGCAGCAACAGCTCATGGCGTGGGTATGTATGCCATTAATGAATGTTTCTAGCATTTCATTCACCATCTTCCCTATACAAATGATGCCAAACATGCAATGGGTTATAGAACCTAGTAGAAAATGGCCTAGTAAATAGCGTGTCGTGTGGACGGGAATGGTATAGCGGCTAGCACGATGTGTGGATGGCAATGGCTTGGAAATCTATGCATTGTCTAGAATTGTATGCACATAAATAGTGTGAAAGTGTGTATATATAAACATCCACTTATATACACATATATCATGTTTATATATCATACCTGATTTGGGGTTGGAATCCTGTACGTGACGCAACAGGGTGAATACTATATACTAGCTACTACCCGTAGGGCCCGCATTCGGTATGAGGGTGTTCGCGTCACGGTTTGGAATAATTAAATATAGATCCCCCCCCCCTTTCCATACACTGAACACTCTCTCTCTTTCGCGTTTTGGATTTATACCGGAGTACAGTGACCGTGTGCATTATGACGTGTGTGCATTATGACGTACATCAGTTTTTCATTAGAAACTCCATATTCTAAGATGATATAATCTTCGATTTCACAATAAAAACAAAGGATTTCACTCAATCGTCCGATTGCGCGCGCTATAAAACTAAGGGTGTAAATGATAATTTATATGAATATCGATTCTCTTCCTATCCAGTAAAATGCCCGAAAAAATAGCGCGCGATTTCACGAAATAGCGTTCGAACGCGTGATATATTCGATCTGGCAAAACGTAGCTGGAAAAGGATGGGCATCGAAAAAAACAAATGTTTCCCCCTGATTTTTGACGATTCGAAGCTCGATTGTGTATACATTGCATATATTCTCTCCCAATGATATTCGAGTTGGCGTCGCGGACCCAGCGCGATATACAAAATACCCCCATTTATATACCATGGGGTGGTCAAAATTTTCATATGGGCACGACGTTTGGATGCAAATCAAGATTTTCCGTATATTTATACATTGGCACCGAACGATCGATTTGTTTCATAACAAATCCCATATTAAGGCGTTGCGTCATAATGCACACACCAGTATCGCACCCCCATCAATGCGCAGGGTTGTGGAAGCTCGAGATTTTAATATTTTTAAATTCGGTTTTTTGGGAACCAATCTTGACTGGCAATGTGACATCTCGACCGTTTGCGCGCGCATATCGAATTATCGACCTCGTCCTGGGGAGCGATCAAAAAAGTGCGTTATAATGCACGCGGCCACTGTAGACACTTGACACTATCGACTATTCTATGTTTAAAATAATTAGAAATTGTCGCACCGAAGGTGCATCTATTCCTCTCGTAATATTCTATCTTGAATCTAACAATCTTTACCGTGACACACGTCTTTTGTAAAATTGTATCCAGTCGGCTTTATAAATATAGATGGCAGCGCCAGCGGTGTCACTTCATGGATTCCCACCACCTATTCACATTCAGAATTCACGCATCGTGGCGAATCGCTACTGAGACGTGTCAGGTGTCACTACCCGTAGGAACCTTTGGGGGGGGAAACCCCGGCGTGCCACATACTAAAGCTTTGCAAATTGCAATGGGCCATCCCATGGCCATGACATGTACATCGCGATGTCGATGTACGGCCCAGAACCGCCGAACATGACAGAATCAACAATCATGATTTGCAATTCAGCGATTCGGAGCGGTCAGACGCGAATACACATTTCCTCGTTCGGTTGAGACGTTGAGACCGTCGAGTGTTGAGACATCATGATATCGCAACATTCATTTTGGTTTTCCGTCGCTGAGCGGAAAGGGCAGGCAGCCCTTATTTGACTTGATGGATATGAACTATCTGCGTGATATTGAGAACGCATATGGTTCGCATCTTATTCCCTGGACTGTTAGTAACCCACGGGTACCAACATTCTTCGGATCAAGTAAGCAATTCTCTTGAACCATGGGGGATATAATGAGCGCTCGGGAGTGTGAGTTCGCGCGGGTATGCACGTTTTCAAGAATGTCTTGACACTATGTTTAGTGTAGTGATCCTCATGCTCCCGTGGTTGCGACAACATCTATGCTTCGTCACATCTCAGAAAACGACCACTGACATATTCATTAGGATACAGTTGGCATGTTGGGACTCGAACCCAATCCGGGATGTATTCAGCTTACATCCCGGACACCATGCATGCCATATTACATGACTATTGAAAACAGCATAAAAAAGTCGCGTGAAATATTTCAAGTTGACTATGCGTGCCAAATATAAAAAACTGTGATGAGAAAAACGAAGGGAGCTCAAGGAGCTCAAGGGCTCGAAGGAAACCATGGCGGTAGAGGATGGTTGGTCGCAGAGGTGAACTGCCACGCGCCACCTACCCCAACGAAAGCGAAACCTGACGAAAGGGTTAGCACGCAATTCAAATACAATAACAAACTTTTACACCCAGGTCAGTGGGGAAAACAGGCACAAAGTAAGTAGGCACAAACCAACAAAGAGTGGGGCTGTATGGGCGGGCGCACTGCGGTGAACTGTTTCGGCATACACCATATTTGCAAAATCGAGTCAGTCGCGGAAATTGCCGCAGAAAACGTGCAAAATTGAAAACTTCCAAAAGAACATTCATTGCTCACAAATACGGTCGGGACCACTTGTGAAGCAGCCGTACAAACAGCAAAGGAGAAACGGGAAAACAGAGAGCTAGGAACCAACGTACCGTAAATTGGAGCTTTGAATCTCACGGGCAACCTGCACAATCTCCGACACGCCCACAAACCGCGCTTTCAGTTTACACATAAACAATGAAAAATAGTGAAAAGTGAAAAATAGTGAAAAGTATAAAGCTGGAGTTGCAGGCAGTTCAGGTCTGCGTGCAGTGCAGTAGTGCAGGGTGGGCGCTCCTGGTGAATAATGAATGTAACGTTGGCAGGCGCGGAACGTATTTGGAACGGGTGCTCGGTCAAACACTCATACCGTCATACGCGGGTCCGCGGCATTCTCGATTCAGGATTAGGTTCCATGAACCTGCTTCATGGATAGTAGGAAAAATTAACGATGAGAGTCCAGGAAATATCCGGATCTGACGCCCGTAACCATCTAAGATTCAATCGGACGATAACCTGATTTTAGGTTAGAATCTAAAACATCATTGGCTCGAATTTTTCGAACCAATACCTGACCTGAATGGAAGATCGGGTATGAAAAAGTTACGAATTTAATGAAGTACTGTGAATATGATTGGTCAGATGAGCAGCGTCTGTGAGCTCCTCGCAAAATCTGGAGTAGGACAGCCGACGTCTGCAGTAGGACAGCCGACACAATGCGGCAGATCGGCATTTTTTAATCGGAAGGCTCAAAAAGAGCATATTAGGCGGCTTAATAATATATATATATATATATATAATCTTGCACTCAGTAAATTCAGTTCAATAACGGTGTTTTTGATCGATTATGCCAGTGATTTTATAGTCTATGTCATTTTTGTATGTGTCTGTATGTTTATTCCGAATCAATAATATTGGTTGATAACGAGCATTTATCTTTTCTGATGATTTATTCATTGTTTTTTACAGGATATACAGATTTGACAGATAAAGAGAAGCATACTTGTAGGACATTGCCAGACTCTGGTTCTGCAAAAATCGAGGAGGTTCCCCTCCGTGAACTGAGGCGTCACGCAGATAACGATGTTTCTATATGCAATTTACTTCAGGCTTGGGCAGATAAAGACAAGTATGACATCCGTGATACAGTTGTTACAATTGTTGTGGATATTGATGAGCTTCATACACCCAAACTGCAAGCAATAATCGCTCTCATTGTGCTTATGAATAATCGGCATCGAGCTGGACACCATCGGTCTTGCTTCAAATTCAATTTGCACGGCAAACGACGCACATGCCGTTACCGTGTGCCGATGCCATGTAATCTTGAATGTACTACATTGTGGATTAACGGAGTTGCTTACAATGAAAATTCCGATCGGCTTGCAACAGATATCATGAGGATTGATCACGTTGATAGCATGGATCTGGAGGTGCCGCGTTATCCTGGTTCAGATTACATTAATAACCATAATCCAATTGTCACAATAGCATTTCGGTGGAATAACGATGTTTCATTCATTCTTACTTCACCTGGTATCATCCACTACGTCACTGATTACACTGGAAAGTCTCCCGAATCGAATGCGACTGGCGCAATGGCATTACGCAGTTTGAGGCAATGCATTCATCGTCGACAAATTGAGGATGCGGAATCTGAGGCAGACTCATCTGATTTAATCGGTGGTTTGCATCGGTGCGCTGTGCGCATCATTGTTGCAGTTTTGCTTGGATCAGGTACGTAGCACTGTGATAATCGGTGCCAATCGAGTTGCATATTATATTTTGTACAATGATAGTGACTGGCACTCACACGATTATGACACCATTCATCTTCCGCAAGTAATTGCGTTTCTTCAGGACAAGCCCGTTGATGGCATGTTTGTTGTGAACATTGGACCTGTAGAAGGTGCATCCGATGCTGCAGAGCACACTAAGGGTAATTGCAAAACCGAAACCCACAGCGGGACATAGATTCGTGATGGAAGTGCGTTAGGCAATGCAAGTTCACAGCATCAACCCGAGAGCAATAACCAGATCAGTCCGGTTTCAAAAATATTTGATTATGCATATCGTGATAATGGTCTCAAGGATATTGATCTATATGTTACCTTTTCTCAGTGGTTTGAGAAAGAAATAATTCCAAAGCGTTTGCGAGATAATGGAGTTGTTGGTGTTGCCATTGAATGTGGATGCGATATTGATAGTGACGTGTGCCAAGTCTCGCGGACAATGATGTTGGCAATGATGAACGGCAGTACATACGCATGCCTTCGTGCACCTCATCCGCAGGAGAAGACACATCGGCTGAAATTACGCACGATGGCTCGCATTCCTATCATCAATGGGCCTCGTGTCAAGTCGGTCTCTCATGTTCTACGACATTCTGGAAACGATGCGGGATGTGATGTCGATTCTGAAGAGCAGGCATTGCAAATCCTTGCGATTCATAAAACATGGATTGACACTGGTAATTCTCTTGTGACTACACCAACAATCTCAAATGATACCAACATGAAATCCAATGCCAGTATATCATACATCGCAACATTGCAAAATTGGCATGTGGTTGCACCAGTTCGTACAAAGCGAATCCTTCAACATGACCAGAACTATTATGATCTTAAACGTTTGAAGATTCGTCATGACAATGATCACGCTCATGTCGATGTTCTTATGTCTGAGAATGAGCACCAATCCACTCTTCATCCCAAAACATCGATGGAAGATAGCAATCAGAATATGTGCGATATCGACGAAGCCATTATAGATAACGAGGTGAAAGTACGTTCAGTAAACAAGCATGCGCAGCATATTTTTGATTGCTTTCCATCGCAAATGCCGTTATCATCATTTCAGGTGTCATCACATGTGACGTTTCCAGACATGTATCAGCAATGTTCACAAGTACCAGAGGCGCACCAAGCAGCACGTGCATGGAATCAATGGAGGACATCAAAATCCGAAGTTGTACCAGAGGTCAGTAAGGATGATACATCGTTGGCTGGCAACAATGTACTGGATTTTCACATCATGAATCATCGTTCTCCCACTGTCACGGAGTTTGAAGGAATTTTCCATGGTGACTATATCAGGCCCGTTGCAGGTAACAGTGACTGGGATGCACGCTGTGATGATGCCGATTGCCACATTCCAGAAATACCACTATTCGCAAGCGTACAAACCAGCTCAACGCATTTCAACTTGAATAGAAAACTGCACTATGCTTTTGTCATGCTGTGTGTTCCACTTGTGCGTCACATCGAACATGAGACTGTTATAACATCCCCGGTCGTTGATCGTATCATTGCACATCTTATGTGTGGGAACTGTAATGAGCAGTTGTTTATGTATTTTGGAGGTGAAGCGGGGTCTGGAAAATCAGAAGTTATTAAGGCCGTAACAGCTTTTGCTCATTCCTGGGGGATATTGGATGTGTTACACAAAGCAGCCACCACTGGTTCAGCCGCATGCCTTATTGGAGGTTGCACGATTCACAAGCTTGCGCAGCTCTTATCAAATACATCAAATGTTTCAGTTGATGAGGACTTGAAGATAGTTTTGTTGTTAATTGATGAGGTTTCAATGTTGAAACGCAAGGAAAATGGGAAAATCAGTATGCATTTGCGCAAGAAGCTTGATAATCATGCGAAGCCAATGGGTGGATTGTCTGGTATTGGATATATCGATGACTTGTTTCAATTACCACCAGTTCTGCCACCAATAATTCCAGTATATCATCGGGTGAGTGAACGGAGCTCAGGCACTTCTGTTGATGATGTATGTTGGTGAGTATATCTGGCACGAGTTGCTGAACTCGGTGATTTTGTTGGACGGGAACCACCGACAGAGAGATCCTGAACTTTTACGGCTTTGTCGTGCAATGCGTTGGGGGACTTTAACAGCGGTGGACCTCAATATACTCAACGCGCGTGTAATCAGTTTAAAGACTGGTGTGATTCCACCCGTGGATTGCACAACCATTTTCTCAACCAACGAACAAGTACATGCTATGAACTCAGTCATGGTGCATCGGGTTGCTGAATCGAAAAACATGCCAGTTATTCGTCTTACAGCTGATGTTCGTGATTCATCACGTAACAGTGTGCCCGAGACCCATCCGTTGTATGGTGGTTTCATTAGAGGCATGTTCACCTATACCATGAGCTGCTGTTGCTGTTGCTGCTGCTGCTGGGGCTCCAAATGCATCAACTGGTGGGGCTTGGCCTGCTGAGATTGTCATTCAAATCCACACACCATGCAAGACACTAAGCCATTCCCATTCACACATCATACTAGTCATTATACCACTCCCAACCACACAATACGCTAGACACTAGGCCATTCCCCACCAGGCTCTATAACCCATAGCATGCGTGGCATTTGTATTGGGGAAATAATGATAAATGTTTCGCATTGAGGGCATTGGGAAAACTCGGGAAGCATGCAGCACCACATGTAAAGGCCATCATAATACAACTAGAACATACGAATCCAGGCGTGAGATGGGCAGCAATAAGGACACTGGTGAAACTCGGGAAGCATGCTAAGCCACATGTCGGGGCCATTGCAACACTACTAAAAAATGCGAATGCAGGCGTAAAATGGGCAGCGATGGAGACACTGTGTAATATTGAGGCATATGTCACATAAATATGGTAAACTCTATATGTATTACAATTATTTGATCATTTGGTTTAACATCTTCTATATACATAAAAACATTATGAACAAAGCTATTCAAAACAATATAATGTTTCACGGAACGTCAACGCAACCGATGCGTTGATCCGCGACTTTCCACGTGCAGCCAGTGCAGTGAAGGTTGAAGCTGAAACGTACGAGGGAGTTTTTATGGCCTCGGAGCCTGCTGATGAGACGAATCCAGTGGCTGATGTGGAGGCACGCATTGCCTCCTCAAACATATTTCTTCGGTTTTTTATTGTGTCTGAAACATTATTGGAACATTAATTTTATTTTATTGAAACATTATTGGAAGTGCGTTTTCCTACGGATTGTTCAAGTTCGCAGTTCTGACGAATGACTACTTCGAATGTCATCAGTCTTTTAACAGCACGCATGGTTTCTGTGTGATTTCCTATGAGCTTCTGTACCTGGTGACAAAAAATACTCAGCTTTTCCAATCCGTGCTTATGGCACAGTTTCTTGCCTGTGTGACCATTGTGTTTACCAAGTTGGTGAACTTTGCCATGCGGATGTTGTAATAGTTGCCCTCATAGAGGAAGAGCCCAAAAGACCAAACTTTTTATTATTATGTTTTCACTTAAAAAGATGTTTTGTAACTGTTCAGTGAAATGTCTGTTTTTATGATTGTGCGTTTCAGGCCCAGGCTGGAACTATGAGTACTACAGTGCCCACACCTGAAACATCTGATGAGGAAACAGATGAGGATACAACGGAGTATTGGGAGCTTCATTGTAAAATTTGTAGGGTACTTATGTGGGACCAGTTAGTATACGGGTGCTATGAATGTGAAGATTACTTTTACTGCCCAGCTTGTGCCATGCGCATGTTTTGCAGGAAGTGCCATGTTTTTTTGTGCGAGGACTGCCAGGAAATAGATAATGGTGTTATGTGTAGGGCATGTAAGCAAGGTAAAATCTTTCATTGATTATTTAGACATGCTTGCAAACCTCTGACTTGTAATAATATTTATGTTTATGCCGCCTATTTATGTTTATGCATCTCCGCGAGGGTCGGTATCGAAGGCGGCTTGCCTGGCGCAGTTTAAGATTCTGGCTACGAGGGAGCCAATGATTGGGGATGGCTCCCGTTCCCCCCAAGGTGAACAGTACTTGAAAGAACAATGCCGGCACATTGACGATGCCTATCACAATCATACTCGCCCATAACGTCTCGGAGAGGGTATCCTAGGAAAGTCCCCCCTCCAACACGCTTTGAATAATCAATGCAGATCATGTGGAGACTGCCAAAGGTGCTCAGAATATGCAGTGTAGGAACAACCTTTGGCGGGTTTAACGTTCACATGCCCGGTTCCCGTTTGCATCCCCTCTGAACGGTCAGCCCTCTCGGATGTTGCGAGGCAAAACAAGCACCAATAACACACACACACACACTCACTCACTCACACACACACACTCACACACATATATATACATGCATTATAAGTTTTGAACATAACATTTTATTTATATTTTGATATGTCATATTGATAGTGATTTTATGATATATTGAGATTGATATCGTCGTACAACGTGCAGTACGTTACGCAATTGAATCCGGACTCTTGGCAAAGCCCAGCCCCCATGAGTGTGGCGATGATAATGCCTGTTAGTGTGTGGTAAGACACACACACACATGAATACTATATATCAATTCAAAACCTGTACAGTAAATCCATACATGAATCCATACATATCTCGGCATTACGATCATACATGATATCGTAATTGTATTATGAGTATGCAAAAATGAATGCTGATGACATTATCATTATTTGTTCCGATGAGTGCTCTGATGGCAGCAGCTCCAGGTCCTGCTTCTTGCCGCCATCGCCGGGACACACAGCACACGGCGGCTATATCCTTGTGGTTCAGCCCAGTGTTCCAGATCATATCCAGTACCTCTGATATTCACAAAAGTCAAATTGATTTCTTCGGTATGGACGACATACTGGAATGCCATTACAACTATGCGAGGAGGCAGCTGGGGGTGCCTGTTGAATAACTTGCCTACGCACTGTGTGTCAGTTTTGTACAGACGGTGTGCTGACAACTGAACACATCGACGGCGGCTCTTGTACTGCATGCCGAGAGATGGATACGCTATTTACTAGGCCATTTCCCAATAGGATCTATAACCCATAGCATGTTTGGCATTTATATCGGGATGATGGTGGGTGCGATGTTACACGCATTCATTAGTAACAAATATGTGTATCATATTCCTAAGACTAAAGCCTTCATATGATGCGTATTCATCGTCGTCGCGTGGTGCATGGCCATGATACGTCTCCCCATTACACCCCTTCCCACCATGTGTGGGGGAGGGGGCGGGGACCTAGGGTTGCGCCGCAGGCTTTGAATTACTTACACATCTAATCAAAACTCGAATCCCAACGGGCGACACCAACGAAAATCCGATCTGACGACGGCCAAACGATAATGATGACATTGCCACTACATTCGCGCACATGTGCCGCGACGCCATGGCATGGCAGACGCGGTGTTCAGAATACTTTCACAGAGAGACCGAATTGCAATCGTCAGAAAAATAAAACCCGGTTTATACTAATCGTATCGTGCCAGTGCCGTCCGATCGCAAAATGGCGTCAAATATTCGGTCGCAGGCCTAGTGGAGATCTTTATATCGATTTGCCTAGTATCCCATCATAAGCTTTCCAGGTGCTGAATGCTGCTGGGATGGCACATGTGAACAGGACAAGTGGCCGTCTATCTGCGATTCACGCGTTTCATCATATGCGCCATGCATCATTCATCGTTGGGTGCTGATGCTGTATCGTGTAGTACTATGCTTGCTAACTTGATAGCGGAATGCGTATGAAAGCAAACGGATTTCAAATGCGATGTATACCTGAAAACTATACAGAACGCGATGGAGTATATATAAATTACCGTTGGTCAACACCACCTTATTGTGCGCAGTAGGCAGCCGCAATTTGCGAGGTGCACGTGCTAAATGTCAATGGCGGTCGTTCTTGGAAGACGATCGTCGCTATCGGCAGGGATATTAGCATTACTACTGCTGGCTTTGCAGAATCGGTGGAGTGTATATGCAGGTACAATTATGCAGATCCGTCTACATATTGGCATCCCCTATCTATGTATTTATTACGTGGTCCACAATGCGCTATGCTAATTAAATGACGTCGCGGTAGCATGTACACCACACAATTATGTCCGGGAATTAGTAGCGCAACCACGGATGATCGCCAAAATACCCTAAAACCCTCTATGCGCATCTGATCATGCTACATATAACGACGTTGATCGCACCTTTCTTTTTTAGCACATAAACATGTCAAGGACACGTTTATGCACCGCCCGCTCATCACGAACCAAACGTCTTCAACATACGCAAGTTGGGGTACGGTGTGCGCTCGCGTGGCCCCACCTGCGCATGTGCATGTGTCCGTGGCTGGCTAACTTATTTTGTTTGTTAGTTGCATGGAAACCGTCTGAATATATCAGAAATCGCTAGGTTAGAAAGCACTCACTATTTGCAGTCATGCATTCCATCACGTACTTATATTCACTGAAATAATGATGGATGTTGTCTCGCATGCCCCGCAGGATTAATCATATCATAATCATAAATATAATTAAAATCAACAGGCACGAGATATCAAAATATACAATAAAGTGTGTCAAGGTGCATGCATATCTTTGCATATGTGATGTATACTGTCCCTGCTCTACAGCGAATAACGGCCAGATATATCGATACGGAGTTCGTAGAGCAGTGTTATCGTAATCGAGTATGATTTGCAAATGGAGAATGCGTAATAATATAACATCCAGAAAATTCATGATGTGATCCAGTGCCAGATCGTCGATAATTCTCGAACTTGCTGTGCCTTTCACACGCACTTTGTGCCATAGTATATATGTGTGCACTTATCGTCGAAAAAGTAGATAGGCGATGCAAGCATGCATGCAACAGTGTGAATACATCTGGGGAAAATAATATGTGGGCGATACATGATGGTGTATGTGCATGTAGGTACCACAACATATATACTCCTTCCTACACACACTCGCCGGCATGCGCGCACACACGCGCGCACCCGCGCGCACACACATATGATCATATTTATGTGTTAATTTTAATAGCTGAATTCGACGCAGCTACCGATTAATTATATAATGTTCGTTGACACATGTGCGTCGTGCAGCTCGAGTGTGGCAAGGGCATTGCGGATGGACCGAATGCAGTTGGGACGAGTGCCCTGAAGGCTCATACGAAGTCGACGACGAAGTTTGTTGGTTACGATTTAGCAGAAGAGAAAAATGCTGCTGGAACGGTAAAGAATTGTGTGAATATGCGACTACTGTAGTGATGCAACTGCCAAACTCAATTAAATATTATGTGTGTTGTGGTTGCCAGTGAACTGATATAAACTGAATATATTGCGTGGCATCCCCTTCCTCTGCTTTGCTTACAACCACATTAATCATGTCGTGCAGACGTTATTCCGAGCCTGCTGTAAAATCAGTACACCACTTGATATTTAGTACAGACGTCGGTGATGTAATTTGCATGAATAATGCGACGTACATATTAAGGTATCTTAGAAGTATGAGGTCAGACAATTCATTTGGGAGAAATCATACACACGCCGATTCCTCTGACTGTTGGGATTGTGAGTGTAGCAATACGTGCTTGCAATCGTGACGGCGCATATGCGTCCAGCATGTCCTGCTCTAGAATCGTTTTCGATGTGTGTTTTTGTGATTGGCGACTGTCACCTTACTAGGCACACAATCAATCGAACACGACAAACACAATTTCCTCCGTGTACAATTTATGACATCTTGTTTCTTCTATGTACTACCTTGATATGATCATCTGCGACAGCCAATTGATTTCTCCTGTAATAGACTGCAACTCTGCGTTCCACCAGGGTCTGCAAGGCTGCATTCTTGTCCCGCCGCAAAGTGAAGTCCATCCAGTCAGGACTTGCCATTAGTCCATCAGGGTCTGCAAGGCTGCATTCTTGTCCCGCAAAGTGAAGTCCATCCAGTCAGGACTTGCCATTAGTTTAATGGCGGGGTTTATGTCCCATTCATCATCATGAGATCCCCTTGACAGATATTGCCAACATCGTACTCGTGGATTCCACAACAATTGAAATCCTGCAAGAAAACCAGCACTGTATTACCTCGTCAAAAAACTTGATACAATATTCCGTGATGACGATGACATGCGTGGGCAAACACTACAGTGGTAGAATGATCAAGATAGTGATCACACACACAGTCATGCACCTTGCTTTTGAACATACATTGGATCATTATATAGGTGCACATGATTTGTGTGTGCGCGCGCGTACACACACACACACACACACAGGTCTCCTGGGCAAGGTTGATCCGCGTATTTACTCTCCGTATTGATGACGGTTTCATCGGACGTATCGAAGTTTGTATTAACAAAATACGGAGTTTCTCACAGAAATCTTAGCAGTAAAAAAGTCAGTCAGTCGAAGTGAAAAGTCAAAACTAAGGGAAGACCATCACGTACTCACCATGTCAGCATGCGGTCGCGGTCGTTGTCACACAAACTAAAGGTTCGTTTGCAACTGACCTTTCTGAAAGTTCCACTCTCCGCTTCCGTCAGTGGAAGGCCAAAATTGAATGCAAAATTGGCCTCAGACTGACGAAACCCGGATGTTAGATATATGATACAACGATACAAGGGGATCGAATATAATGGGCGCGCTTACAGGGTGAGAGGACGTTATGAATGGTGTACTTGTGGATGGCTTCACGAAAGAACAGGGAAAAGTAGTTTGATATGAAAATTCATGGAGATGTTTCTAGTACAGCAAGGAGTCGAGGATTGATACTGGAGATTAGACGGCCCGAGCAGAGAGTGAGAGGGTGCAGAGACTGCAGTAGCATGGGTAAGGCGGTTTGGATGAGGCTCTGAAGATTTGCAGTGAGATTGCAAACTCTTGGTTGTACTAACAAAAGTATGGTCCACCTTCCAAGCACAGTTTTTTTAATGATCAATACTTCCTTTATGCATGGACTTTGTGCAGTCGATACATATTCTGTATACAATAATACAGGCATACATTCGAGCGCGCGTAGTGGTAGTATGAGTTTCCAAGTTGAGATGTGTGGAAGAGATCACAAGGTGATCACACATATGTTGTGTTTCGGTGCCACTACCAGCAAGTAGTCGGATGTTATTTAGTAGTAAGTGCTTGAAGCTCTGGCGGTGCATTCCAGTTTGTGTGTTATAGGAGCGACCGACTATTTCAACGCATTGAGTATGTCATCCAGAACACATTTGAAATGGAATTTTTCACATGTGATAATAATAATGGTCAACAACCTATGGAACACGTTTATGGGAGATGCACATTTGGTACATCATGCAATAGCTTATGTCATATACCTGTCTTTTGAGCAAGCATATATCCAGCAAGGGCGTCACCATCAGGTGCAGAAACTCAATATATTTTCATACATTCGAACATTTATCTGGGTTCAAATACCCCTACATATGCAAGCTACAAATTGTTACAAACATAAATTTCAGGTCACTTATTGTATTGCACGTATCGTGCAGAAATTATGTATCACAGCTCAAAATACATAGTGATGTAGATAGATTTTGGGGCACACTTATTGACAATTTGCAGCACACCTTCTCTTAACACACGTGCGCATAGTCGGACCACTTCATTCATTGCAATCACTACAGCAGATAATGCAGAGTGCGCCGCCGGTGCACCACCTGGAATTGATTGGCATGTGCTTCGTGGTAGGCCAGCGTTAACATTTACGCGATTGCCATGCTACTAGAGATTAAGCATCCATGTATGAGAGTTGTGATATTCCCCGTACTTGCTTCAGACTGTGATGCAGGCGACGGTACGCTGGTTGGCTATGGTGGACGAATTGATGACAAGCGAATGCATTACTTTGTTGGCAGTGCATTGGATCAAGATGAGTGTAACAAATTGGAAATCCAACATAGGTTCCGTGAATGTGCACAAGGCGGGAAACTTTCAGGTACAAATCGATACAATGTTGTGTATACATGTGTGTGCCTTGAATCACAGACCTTCACACTTTGGTTGTGACTTTGGTCGTTGTTTTCTCCCAAGGCATGATACCGATTATTGCATATACCGATAATTGTGTATAGTTTGATAGATATATAGTTTTGCGGTACTTGCGTTGTGATAAGATATGGTTCATTATTAATACCGATAGTTTGAGCTACTATCAGCGAATTAGGCAACATTGGTAAGTATATATAAAAAACCATTATTGTTTGGTACAATGCAAACATACATTTTTATATACACCCTGCCACGCCACTCACGGGAACGAATGCAAACACACACACACACACATAACCACACTACAACCTTCGATATATATCAACTATATCCGATCGCTGCTCAACAAGGTGTATTCAGAATATATATAACCGCTATATTACAACCTCCGTAAATGCGAAATTGATGCGAACTCCTATCAATGCCACGATTAATGGCTCATCCAGTAAATCATTATTTAGCTGTATTTGTTTGAGCAAGTTCATGTGTACTACTTGTGTCACTGCCCTGAAATGATGTATTATGAAGTGTTGTATACATATATACACCCTGTAATAACAACACTGAGGTGTATTCAGAATATATACACACGTACATACATGCGTATGAAAGTACATACATACGTACTGCCAAGGGGGACACTCATGCATACATGCATACGTACATGCATTCATACATGCCAAGAGGGCTACGAAACCCCGCATCTCGGGCACGGGTGTCGCATTTCATTTTTATTCTTGGTGCATGCCAGTGCTTTGTAGTACGCAATAGTGTATTTGAATTGCATGACACATGCATGCGTACAAAAGCGCCAGGCTCCCGTTCAAAAGCCCCACAACCTGACAGAAGGGTTGTATGTTTTCTTTTATTTCCTCTCTCTCTAAATATCCAAAGGCTTGTTGACGGATTATACATCACGATAAAGCCCCACATTCCATCTTTGATTCCACCTGATTGTGGCATGACCGTATCGATAGGGCATGCGATGACATGCAATAGCATGCCATGTTGGCATCGCGTCGCTATGCAGTTATCACCCGGCACTGTGATTAGTGTCTTGATATTAAGTACACAAGTAACAAAGGAATATTTGCCCAGTTGTATGATCATAACGAGCAGGAGGGGTTACACCTTCGCAATGATGCGCTGCGGTTTTTTAATAGGGAATGTGGTCCATTTGATATTGTGTGCAGATTGGTCCACGTGGAGTGGGACGTTTGCCTACAACACGTGCACAGTGGTGCGGCCACCGCTGCCCTCAACGAATAACGTATCAGCGTCATCAAAGCCACTATTGTCAAAGGAGTGGGATCTGACACAAAAGAGTTATAATGTATCTTCAGCGCAAGTAACGTCTAATGGTAGTATTCCAAATAGTACCACTGAGTACATGCCAGAACCCATGGGAAGTTCCGATGAGGTAAACACTTCTACCACTACATATTATCCATTGCCTCCGCCGCAAACAGCGACATCGGTATTGGCCCCAGTCCCTTGGGACTACGGAAGCAGACCGCCATTGCCTTCAACATGGCCACGATCATCATCAACACCACTGCCACCACCAATATCGTCACCGCCGCCACGACTTCAATTTAATTACACTATGTCACCATCAGTGTCACAACCCCCACATCCACCATCACCACCGTTACATCAACTACGATCGCCATTGCCACCATCATCACCTCCGCCATCACCAATTATGTCACCTCCGCCACCATCGCTGCCATTGCCACGACTTTTACCATCGCCATCGCCATCGCCCCCACCACCTCCACCACCTCCCCCACAGGGTCCCCCACCATCTCCCCCACTTCCCCCCCACCACCACCATTAATATGGCCATCCCCTCGGCTTCCAACCCCACCTCCGGCTCCCTCTCCTCCTCCAGGTATTGTCAGTGTGGAAGGGGTTGATTTTACTCTCACTTTCCCATCATTATCCATCTCCTCCTTTTCCTCACCAAGCTTCAACAAATCATTCCTGGCAGATTTCAGGTTTATGATGGCCACTGCAGCAGGAGTCACGTCTGAAGATGTGGCAGTGACTAGTATCGCTAGTGGCAGCGTGAGAGTTTCCTCCCTAGTCTACTTTCCCTCCACTGCTACCTCTACTACTGAGGCACTTCGAAATATTTTAGAATCCGACCCAAACTCTGTATTTGCCGGCTCCAGCTTATCAACTTACGGCAACGTGACAACTTCCATGCTATCTGTTAGAACTTATGAGATGATGTATCATCCACCATCTCTGTCACCACCATCAGCACCACCATCATCTGCTTGGTCACCACCACCAACAACGCGTCTTGCACCAGCTTTGCCAACGTCATCCCCAGCACCAGATAAAGTAGCCGTGAATAAATCTAATGCATCACATCCCCCCAAATATATTACGGAAACCACAAGTCCTTCAGCAGCGTCTTCCACAAGTAAGTAAAATTCGCTTTCATTGCTTACATTGCTGCCTCCTTCCATTTCCCGCTACCAATAATGTATCACCATACTTGCCCTGATCTTAACCCCTATGGAGCGGTTTGTACCGTATACGGTACAACCACTTCGCAAACTCTAAGCTTGTATTCATTTCTCAGCCCGATAGCACTTGTAGGAATCGGCCATACAAGCTTCGCACACCCGTTGCAATAGGTATATCTAATACTCAACAATTTATTCTACACATATACTTAGTATATATATCTCACCCAAGGGTAATTTTGTTGTAGCAAAATCTCCAAAGTTGCTTATTTCTAGGCATGAAATTTTGGCCAAAAGTATCTTAAAGTGTGAAAAATCGAGGTGTAGATGCCATTCATCGACAAGGATTTGTTGGTTCAGTGCCCACTATCATATAAAATGACCATGCACCTCATATGGGCAATACTTACTTTCCCAACAGTCGATTTCCCCTGAAAACACACAATATGGCCTTAAGTATGGAAAACATTTGACAAATGATGTTTTTTCGTTGTTTTTTGGTGTTTGTTTCACCTTATTGCTTGAATATTTCGATGTATTGGTGCGTTTAACTACAGCCACCATTACCAATTTCAAGGCATTCGTAAAGGCGATTGTTTTATGATCGAGGGGCGACCTAATACTCGAATAAGCGGTTGTGAGAACTGATTTTTGACACTTTTGATTCCTGGAAAACGTGTGTTTTGGCTTGTATATCACCGATATATCGTTGTATATATCATGCGATCATGTATTTTATGGATTAAAATCACTTTATAGGAGTTATGAAACATGTAACGAATCACCCACACTTACCAAGGCACCATATACCGTGAAAACGACACCCATTTGTGAAACTGGTGCTTTTGGTAAAAAATTCCATCCACTCCATAGGGGTTAAAGTGATTATATCATCATTTTAGGACATAAACCGCATAGTATGATTCCTTTCTCACGGCTGCATCCATCGGATCTCTGTCTTCACAATCACACACTATTCGCATCGCACAATCAACACATGTTGGCAAAAATGCAAATTTACCTAGGCTACCATATTGCTACCACTGCCAACTATCATGTACTCGCGAGACGCAATCATATATGACCATGGTGGTCAATACTATTTCTATAGGAGCAGCTGCTAATGATGATACTATGCACAACTATTGTGACTCATCAAGTTATGCCAACTACGTGCTCTATCTCAACCATCATCCACACTAATCTCGTGATTGCCATGTGAGTTTCAACGATGCACAACTCAAAGAATATTGCTCAATGTGGCTTAACTCCTATACTAGAATCTCACGCGGAAACGACAATACAAATCGATTGATTTACCCCCCACAAAGTAACGCCCATTTGGACCCCTTAGATAGACACCCCCTATCAAGGCATTTGATAGCTCAAAGTGTAACTGACGATGCCAAGAAGAACCTGGTTGCAAGCATGAACACATATGTCTTCATATGCACCTTAAGAAGCAACGGTCTAGCCGTCCATGCCGTAGAGAACTCCAAATGCCATAACAACATAGGAGTCAACCGTGACCTTTCAGGGTATCACGTCGGAAATGTGCCCAATCGAACAAACACATTGCCTTGCTATGGGTCTGTCTGTAGGGTGTGTCTGCTTTGACCGGTTTGTCCAAAATGGAAAAGTGGCCGGGTTGGGTGAAGTACAATTTTATTTAAATGGTATTGGATGACGGTATGAGTATCATATTCACACCATCACATCACATGAATTAAAGCCAGGGGGGCTTCATACCATATGGGATTGCACATATATATAATATCATAATTTGACAAAGTGCAATGTTGTAATGTTGAACTTCTCAAGGAACGCATGCGGGGTATACATGCTGGTCTTCACCACTCAGGACTTATGAACCACTTTGGCGAGGTGGCTTTACCACAGTGCTACGTGCAAATGGAAGTATAGTTTTTTTAATAATCAAACCGCGGTTTGGTGTGCAGCTCGCCAAAGTGTGCACGTCGTGTTCACCAAATTATGCCTCATCAGTTCACGTATCCGAGTTATTGTATGAAGCATGCACTCTCTCCCCCTCCCCCACAGAGAGCACCAAAGTAACAAGGCAGAGGTCCCCTTGGCAGTTATATATATTCCAATATATTAATTGCCACCTTCTGGCCTATTCGGTCTCTCAGCATGTGGCATGAGTGTCTGCCTCCCTCTCTGTCAGGTGGAGCAGGGCTGTGGAGCCTTGCACAAAGCTTCTAAGCTAGTTCTCGCAAGCGGTTCTGTATAACTCTGCTGCTCTCTGAACTAGGCCCGGCCCGACGGCTCCAAGCTGCCAGCCGTATGGCTCTAGAAGTTGCTGCGAACCTTCTTCACAGCTTCCCACGAATCGTGCGCTCAACAGAGACTCTGCCGCCCAATCTGCGAAGCAGCCGCGCACCTGCCACACCTAATAGGCACCCAAAGCCGCATGTGAAGGGGAGGGAATGTGCGAAAGAGCGCACCGTCACCTCAAGAGAGCTCCTTTGCTGCCTTCGCCAACGCGGCCGGAAGGATGAGCCGCTGCTCTTCGTCCAGCTCGCAGTACCTCTCGTAGCAGTCAGACTTCCAGTCCACCTGCAACTTTATGTAGAAGAGCCTGTCCACCTTCAGCCGCAGGGCTGCCGTGGCCCTGTCCCGCCGCAGCAAGTGCCCGGCATACCTGGCCGGATCCAGCCCCACCTGCTCGGCCAGCCTCTTCAGGCCTGCCACCAGCACCGCGTGCGTCACTGGCACTAGTGCGCCCCGCTTGCGTCTCCCCTCCACCTGGAAGAGAGGCGGCGCCTCCTCTGGCAGGTTCCCCGTGGCCAGCATGAGCCTCGACGGAGTGCCTCCACCGGGCATAACTTCGTCCCCGGCACCGCCACCAGCGGCACCCAGTGGTACCGCTCCCCGCACTAGATGGTCTTCGAGTGCCTCACTCGGATCCAGACCACATCTCCCGTCGCAGCAAAGAGCACGTCCTCCCGCACCAGTGCTCCTCTGGAGTTCCACGCCTGGGACTTCCCCATCC
Source organism: Cymbomonas tetramitiformis (assembly GCA_001247695.2). Classification (NCBI taxonomy): domain Eukaryota; kingdom Viridiplantae; phylum Chlorophyta; class Pyramimonadophyceae; order Pyramimonadales; family Pyramimonadaceae; genus Cymbomonas; species Cymbomonas tetramitiformis. Next base: position 88,412 of record LGRX02002779.1, on the reverse strand, counting down.
ACCGTCAGGTTGTCCTTTTGGAACAAGCCGTAGAAGCCCACCAGGATGACCGCCCATAGCGCCGCGCCCGCGATCGTCTCCAAGATCCGCAAACTCCGCCATGCTAGAATTGGCACTACGACTACTCGATACAGTCTAGTGCCATTCCCGTATATCATCTTCAGTGGTCCGCTTGTGTCAAACTAAACTCAGTATATATTCCTATTATCTGAGTTTATCTTGGTTCGTTGTTTCACCGTCGGCAGCGTTCTCTTTCGTGCGCTGCTGAGTTTCCAGCAGGTTATGGGACCACATCACGCTTGTGTGTTGTGTATTTTAGCTTAGAATTTTATTTAGTATCGTTGTATTTTTCGAGAGAGTGTGTCCACGCCTTGTGGCTCGCTCAGATCAGATTCTTCGCTATAGCTTGGAGCTCCGCAGTATCCGAGAGTATCTAGACGAGGTGGTACTCTTTGACATTTTTCTTGCGTTCTATATTACCAGTGTCAACAACGGAACCAGAATGGCTCCGTCGGATCCTGTCATATTTCGGCTCCTACGGAGCCATAGTCTGCATCGCGCGAGCTCCGACGGAGACGGTATGCGTCGGATCCTCGATTTTGTGGCTCCATCGGAACCAAAGCCTGCATCACGTGAGCTTCGACGGAGACGGCATGCGTCGGATTCTCGATTTCGTGGCTCCATCGGAGCCAAAGCCTGAGAAAACCCCGGATCCGACCATCGGAGACGGGTTCGACCCGGCTCCGTTCTCGACACTTGGCAATAAGCCGTCGTGGAGCCAGCCGGTTGCCGCTTCACGCCGAGCGGGCAATCCACCCATGCGTGATAGCAGTGCCCCTCTCCCGTCGTCGGGCACCGCGGGCACTTGGGGAGCGCCCTCTTCGCGCTTGGGTCGAATCCCACCTGAGGAATCTTCCCGACTGTGCTAGGAGGCAAGCACACGAACCAGAAAAACGGCTAAGTACAAAAAGCAACTACAACTATAAGAGTACTCAGTATGGAGTACAGTAGGACCGATCGGAATGATGTTGATGTGAGGTGCCTAGCCTGTTGTACGGAGTACTCAGTACAGTTGATTTATGAATAGAGTTCATGAATGTAAAGGGTAAAGAAGAAACGAAGCAGGAGTGTAGCCTCCCGGGACACCGACGCCCAGACGAAACCCGTCGAGGCCCTTGCGGGTCCTCTTGGGCAATACCGATGGCGCACCTCCCACGCGTAGTTGCGTCTTGATGCAACTCTCAATTTTGTCGAGCTTCACGAGGAGCTGTCTCAGGACGACGCGGCGGTCCATCCTCTCGTCGCCTGCTGGCCGCGCCTCCATGGCAGCCGCGGAGTCAGGGGTGTCGTGATGTTGGTACTGCTCTAGTCCAAAAGCCAGAATGCCAGAACGGCTCCGTCGGATCCTGTCATATTTCGGCTCCTACGGAGCCATAGCCTGCATCGCGTGAGCTCCGACGGAGACGGTATGCGTCGGATCCTCGATTTCGTGGCTCCATCGGAGCCAAAGCCTGAGAAAACCCCGGATCCGACCATCGGAGACGGGTTCGACCCGGCTCCGTTGTCGACACTGTATATTACTTGATTTCGTTTTCGTTATTTTTCGACTATGCCATCGACGCAGATTTTGGAGAGTGGGGAGCTCATAGCTCTTTTGGCATCCAGGTTGGTGGTGTTGTTTCCGATAATTTGGAGGGTCCCGCTATTTCTTTGTGTGAGACAGGCGTTGGAGATTCGCCGGTTATTTTGGCACACAAATCAGTTTCCACTCAGATTACATCCACTAGACCCTCCCCTAGTATCCCTAGGGCGAGAGGCACACACGCACAGGCCCCTCCTGTGCGTCGTGAAGTTCATTACGTGCACGCACCCCCTATGCTTGAGCCTCCCTCTGTGGGTTGTGAGGACCAACATTTTGGGCAGGATGAGAGTAGTGAAGAAGATGAATCGGAGTACCCCCCTGGGTATTACAATGAATATGACAGTTGTGAAGAGGAAGAGGTAGAGCACCATGGCCACTCGGCCGCCCCGTATTTTTCGTCAGAGCGATTGGAACGGGATGAGGCCAGGGCGACTCTTCTGGCGGAGTTTTTGAGCCCCCACTTGGGGAGGAATTTTTACCGCAGCATGTTTTTTCAGTTGGCACCGTTTCTTTTGTAGGTGAGGCTTGTCCTGAAAACGAAAATTTATCGGAGAGCGAGAACGAGTACACATGGGCTGCCTGGGAGGCAGGAGTCTACGATCATTTCGAAATTGGTGGTGCAGTATATTTCCATGAGGAGTCTTGTTGCACAGCGGGAGCAGACTATGATGATGGTGATGATTATTATTGATTTCTTTAACCCCTAATCTGCGAAAGGAATTTTGGGTTTTTGAAAAGTTAGGTTTATCTACGATAACTTTTGCATAACGGTCCTAACTCAACTTTTGAAAATAGTGTCGGAAAGGTCTTCGCAAGGCGAATCGCATACGCAGGTTTGAAATGCACGACAATTGATACCGGCGACGTGATTATCAACCGAAAAATGTTGATGTATGTGCATATTGTTAACAACCTAAGCCCTAATATTGACCCTAGACTTCCGGATGTAATTTTACCAAGTATTCAACATGTGGTTAGGGCTATTTAGAGTATTAGGGGGGTTGTAACACTACTGCACATGTGCCCTAAATGTAACCGAGTATGGCCAAGTTAAAATGGAGCGCGTCTCGAAGAATATCAAGAGCATCAAAACAGCTTGGTTGCTCATAAGTGCACGATTGCATGCGGCTTGCTGAGAGCTTTTCAGAACTGTCTTCAAAAGTGAATTTGAGTTACATGTCGCAGAGAAACTCAGATTTAAGTGTTTGATGAGATAGCTCATCACGTCGCAGATTAGGGGTTAAACAGACAGGCGGCATTGGCGTTCTTCCCAACCACTTGTTGTGGCGTGGACATCATTTTCCGGTTGCTTGGATTCTTTTTTCTAGCCACTTGTGGCAACGGGATCTTTCCGCTCAGATTTTTCGCGGGACCACCACTTGCGGAGAGCTCTACTTTGGCAGATTTATTTCATCTCGTACAAGGACGGAGATCCTACATTTGCTTGACCACTCACGCCGTGTATTTAGAGTTCAGCCGACAGGCGTTCCGTGGAGTCATCTAGAGTACCCGTATACCGACCGGCAGATTTTGTTTCCAGAGATCCTTTTCACGCATGCAAATCGGCGGGATGCACCCGATGCCCACCACTAGCTGGCAAAGCAGAATTTTGACCGATCAGATTTTATCTTAGCGAGATCCCTGGCTTTAGCACGTATTATATCCTAGACATGTATTCTCATCGTGCCACTTGTGACTTTTCTAGCTTCTAGGTTTAACATTCATGCATCTTACACTGTAAACCTAGTAGCTAGGGTGGTGTGCTGTCACAAGCTGTCCACCTCAGATGAGGTGGTGTGCTGGAATTGGCACTACGACTACTCCATACAGTCTAGTGTCATTCCCGTATGTCATCTTCATTGGTCCGCTTGTGTCACACTAAACTCAGTATATATTCCTATTATCTGAATTTATCTTGGTTCGTTGTTTCATCGTCGACAGCGTTCCCTTTCGCGCGCTGCTGAGTTTCCAACACGCCATGCTCACCAGGTCCCGCAACGTGATGGGCATCACCGGCTTCGCCGGCCGGTCCCACGTCCAGCGCACGCCCTGCAGTGCCGCTGGGCACCACCCAGAACCGGTGGCGCGTCCACTCCACCCCTGCTGCAGGGGAAGCAACCGCACTCCTGCCAGGTAGGACTTGATCGTACCCGGCTGCACAAACCACACTGAGAACGCAATGAATCCCGCAAGCATAGCATCCGATGCCGGGAGCAACGGCTTTAGGGTGCCCAGGCACACGAACGTGAGGAAGTCCTTGACCCCCGTGTCGTAGGACCTCTGTGTGCTCTTGGAGTATGCCCCATCCTGGTAGCGCTCCACCGCCACTGCCAACTCCTCTAGCAGCTCCTCTGCGCCTTGATCACACCCAGTCGGGTAACTCCACCGACTCCGTCCATCGGCACGCGCACGATCAGCACATCCCATCGCGTGGGTCCCCACTCTGAGCGCCCCTTCCCGTCCAGCGCCGGCGCCGTGAAGAGCATCGTCCCCAACCGGAATTCACGCACCGGCCGGAACACCTCCCGCATCCCCGGCACCAGCTCGTACACCTCGTCCCCCTCCCACACCGGCACCAGAAAGCAGCCGTCTGTGCCCATCTATCAGATGCCTGCGCTTACACCTCAGGAAGTTGACGAGGATCTCGTACATCACGGAGAAAGAGAGGTTCATCCACGCGATGAGGCCGTCAAAGTGCTGCTTGCGCGCATCCTCCTCCGCGCTCCAGCTCCACCAACAGAAGGCATTTGCCCTCGATGACGCCACGCACGCGTCGAACGTGAAAGGCCTAAACTCCATCTCCGCGAACAACACCTGGGAGAACTGCCAGTCGTCCCGATCCTGCCGCCAGAGCACCTCCCGCTTCCTCATCGCCCACCGCATGTGGAACTCCTCAAGCTTCAGCCGCGATAGTAAGTCGGTTAGGAGGTTGTCCTTCAACGAGATGTACTTCGGGTGCAACCGGATGTCGTGTGGCGCGCAAAGGTAGAATATCTTGCCCAACAACGGGATGTACTCCACCAACTTGTCCACCTGCGTCAACGCGCATTGGTTGTCGATCCTCACCACGAGCGTCCACCCCGACAGCCGGTACGCCCACAACGCCAGCGCCCACCACACCGCGAAGAGCTCGAGGTAGTTGATGTGGGACTTCGCCTTGCTCGTGAACGGGTAGAAGTCGCTCTATGGCATCTCCGCCAGGTCGTCCCACGAGATGAGAAAGTAGTCGGGCGCGCGATGTCCGCCCATCCCCTTCCTCAACGATGCGTCCGTGCACGTCCTCCTTGTGCGACACCACCTTGCGCCCGTTGCAGAACTGGTTGACGCGCTCCACCACCTTGAGGTCCTACATGACGCCCGTGCTCATCAACACGCGTGACCGGCCCACCGTCACCGCGACGAGCGCGAACCCCTGCCGCGTGTACAACGACAATCCCCACACCACCTGGGCGCAGATCGCCAACAACCCAAGCAGCGACTCCTACGCACTGGCCCCACCGCGGCCTCCTCGCGCATCTCGCTGCACGCGCTCCTCATCGATCGACGCCGCGCACCTCACGTATTCAATGAACAAAAGCACGCCGAGGAACTCCAAACAGCGTGAGGGGCCCTCGCACTTGGCTCGGTTCACCTTAAAGCCCAACATGGTCACGAACTCGATCATGAGGTCTATCATCTCGTGAGCCTCAGCTGCCGTGCGAGCCACCATGAAGAAGTCATCTAAGTAACCGATGCACGCCTGCGCCTGCATCCACGCGCCAATCACCCGCATATAGCGCATAAACATGCCCGGCGATGCCCGGTTCCCGAACGGGCTGTGCGTGTCTTGATGTTCCGTACACCGTGCCACTGAAAGCATTGCGCTGCCCAGTACAGTAGTCTCTCAAATATAAGAATATCCTATTATAAGAAACTCGGGGCGGAACTTTTTGAAATGTGTTATGTACTTGTATATGGGGATGATGTGCTTAGATATGGAAATCGTATTAAGAATATATGGGCCGACCTTCTTATATCCGATTCTTATATCCGAGAGACTACTGTACCGCGACGCCACCGGCAACGACCTATACGCCTCCTCCAAGTCCACCTTCGTCATCCACATGTCAGGCCGTAGCAGCGAGTACACGTCCTTCACCGACGTGAACTCGTCCTTTTGCAAGTCGATCCGGTTGTTGACGCCCACGAACGACGGACTCGAGTAGTCCCACATGGGGCGACACTTGAGCTTCCCCTTGCGGAGTCGCTCCACCATCTCGAGTGCCGAGACACCTCTCGGTAACCAGCCCCGCGCGTCGAAGATCCTCCCCGCGGTCATCTCCTTCGCGAGCTCATTCGTCATGACGTCCTCGTGCGCTCCTCCCCCACGTAGTTCTCCACCACGTACGGGTCGTCCGGCTTCGTGCCCGCGAACGGGAAGCCGACTCCACATGCCGCCGTGCCTCGCGCTAGGAAGGGCACGCCTGGCCAATCCTTGAGCGCCTCCGCCATCAGATGTGCTCGCCCCGACATCAAAGGCACCAACACCCCAACATTGCGCACCTCCTGCTGGAAACGCACGCGCTCCTCCTCAATTGTGCCGGTGCTGGTGAGGCCCCTCGGCCCTAAGGCCCTTCATGATCGCCACACGCAAGGCAATCACGCCAATCTCGTCTCGGCTGCCTCCGAGTAGTGCTCACTGCACCCGGTACCCGCCAGAAGCACCGCCAGCGCCGTGCCCGCCGCCGCCGGCAACTGTGCTCCCGTCGCATCGCACACCGACGTCACGAGCAATCTCCGCAGCCGTGCCCACCACGGCTCTGCGACCTCCGCCTGCATCTCCTCTCGCGCACCCGCAGGCTCAGGCTCCCGATCGTCGGAGTCAATCGCTGCGTCCTCCGTGCGCTCTGCCTCCGGCTCCGCAACGATCTTCCTTTTGGCGCACCCCGCGCCCCACTGCCACCTTCCGTTTCCCCCGGAGACCTGGCCTCCCCCGGGTTCCACCGCGATCCCCATCACACCCGGGCGCCCGCCGGCGCCGTGCACTAGTGGCCCTCGTATTGCACGTGTCCCGCATCTCTGCACATGAAGCACTTGTGGGCGAGCTTGAGTTCTTCCGATCATACCCGGCCGCAGAGTTGAACGAGAAGCACGCACTCGTCTTGAGTTGCACTCGAGTACGAGGCCCCGTTTCGCGTCCAATCTCAACTCTGCGCCGCCCTCTTCGACGTCTCCCCTGGGGCGCGCGACCCGGATGTCCATCCCCTTAATAAGCGCCCCACCTGCGGGGAGGATGGGTCTGGCGAGAACAGTACTCTCACCTGACGGTCTCGTGATGTCTTTGAATGAGAGTGTGCCGTCCAGCGCTCGCCGTAGCTCCTCGTCCGTCGCCGTGCGCAGCGATCCAAAGCGCGCCTTAGCTGCTGCCCGCTTACGCTCCTCGCTCGTCATCGTTGTCCTCGTTTCCCGACCCCCGCGACGGTCTCGCCGCGCGCCTCTTCTCGCCCACCGTAGCTGCCGTAGCCCAGCTCTCGTCGAATTTTGGTTGGTTGCGTGATGCCCGCTACACCCGCCAGCGCCCGCTGCATCTCGGCCATCTCCTGCAGTGGCAGCTCGATGTAGGCGTATAAGTGACGGACTCACACCTTCTCTCCATTTGCCAGCTCCTCCTGTCCGCACTGCTCCTGCCCGCACCTGGGAAACCTCTCGTCCACGATCCCAAAAGCCCACGGCTCCACGCGTGCAGCTGGGTGTCGCTCGAACACGCGCTTCACTCGCACTAGATCCGCCGCCTGCTGCGCTGCTGCCACCCTGACCTCCGCGATCACCCGCTCACACTCTGACCATGTCCAACCCAGGCGCTTCCCCATTAACAGCTTGGATAGATCACGCAGGGATCTGGGCGACGACTCCCGTCCCTTTTTGCCGCTTCCCCTGTCTCGTGCATCACGCTTCTCCAAAGCTGCCGCTACCGCCGTCTCCACCAGCCGCTGCACCTCGTCATCGGTGCGCAACACCCCCCGCGGGGACGGTCCCCTCGACTCCGGGCTGCCACTCCCGTTCGGAGAGTGATGGGTGTGTGCTCGATCGCAGCTCTTGCTGCATGTCCCGTACCGCCGCCGCCCACGCCATGACGTGGCGGCGCTCCTTCCTTGCCTCCCCGCGCAGCTTCTCCCATCTGTCTCCCTGCTCCCCCAACGGCCACTCACCTCTCACCACGCGTCGATTGCTCGTGAACAGCCCCACCTCCACCAGATCCTCCGTAGGGCCCTCCAGCTCCTCCGGCAACTCTCCCACGATCACCTCCTCCAGCCGTTGAAACTCGATCAAGATGTCCTCTGCCCGCCAGGACGATCCCTCTCGTCGTAGGTCTAGTGGGTTGCGCCAACTCTAGCAGCCTCTCCACCGCTGCGACTCTCACCTTGGTGCCCCAGATCGCCGCCTGTCGGTACCGCCCCAGAGTCTTGTCTACCTCCGGCGACGTCATCCGCGGCGCTCTGCCTTCTCCTCGTCGTCCGCCCATGTGTAGCAATCGCGTCTTGCAACCCAAAGGCTCCACCCCTGCCGATCGGAAACCAGACGCTGTACGAGTCCGCCTCCCAAACTTCCTCCGCGCAAACCGCACAAAGGTTCGCGGTCGTAAAGGTGAGCCCGTCTCTACGGTGCAAGCGGGTTCAAGATCGGCTCCCAAGTCTGCCACTGAGCACATGCAAACTCCTCGTTCTCCCAGCAAATGTTACACGGAACATTAAGATCCGCCTCTTGCACCTCAAGCAATCACCGGTAGCCGTGCGTGCGGAAAACGTAGCCCGCGTAAGGAACGCGCGGATCCCAGTAAGGGCAGTTAAACCTACAATTGCAAGGCATGAAAACAAGGTGCGTCTAGTCTCTTCTGTCCGTACGATCTTCGTGTGCACTCCCGTAATGTCTGTCGGCGTGCTCGCGTTCTTCTCCGTAGGTTGGCCGTAAGATCCCCACGGCCCAACTTTCAACTGCCCAGACATCCGCGCGTGTAGAAGGCGAAAATTACTATATGCCGTGCGTCCGCGAAGGCAAATAATCTAATTTTGCGAAGACGTTTTCGGAATCAAAAAGAGAGGAAAACCGTGATGGAGCTTTGTTGAGGCTGAGATTCCGAAAAGTTGCTTGACAGTTGACACCTCGTGAGATGGTTCTTAACAAACTTCTCTTGCCCAAGCGCTTTTTTTTTTTGCCTCCCCGATCGATGACTCCCTCCCGTCCCGATGCCACAAACTCCGGTGTGTCATCGTTATGTCAGACGGGTCTGGCGACCCTACACTTATGGTTCGCGTGCGTTGCTTCTACAATAACTCAAATTATTATTTTTCGAATAATAGATTTCTATAGTTAGAAGAAAGGTTTTGACAAGGTACATGTGATTGTTGCACAAAATCACATTAACCGAGTACAATTTGTTGAACACATGTACACTTCGGCGAGGATACCAAACCGGTTTGGCGATTCACGCATGTGTGCTTCCAATTTCACGTGGGCTATTCTGGTCCGGCTGCCTTGCAGTAATAAAGTGGCAGACAGGTCCAAATCCCGCTTCAATTTACATACCAATGAATTTTATGACCGAGCCGCATTTTTGATCATTGTGTTGATGGTCTGTCGATGACATGCACCCCCACCCGCCACCTTGTCCTCAACTCCTCATTGCTTGCGAAAGTCTTTAAAAACATAAAACGTGGGATGATGCATATTACTTGAAAAAATGAGCCACCTTATCATAAAAGTACTGAAGACGCTGATGGTTGTTTCAATTATGTTCACGTGTAGCAATCATTTCGAAGTAGATGTGAACGATTGCTATCGTCGTATAGTGATTTATATAACATCGAAACCCAATTTGAATTGTGGCAAGATCATTGCAAGGAAGACAACCACGACCACCAAACACCGAACTCTAGGCACTCTTACAAAATATATTTAATCTTAGAGTCATATTTACGGTCCATTCTAGTTCCATAGGTGGCTGCCCGCCAGATTTGACAAGCAAAGGCTCCCAAATGCAACTAGAGCAGCCTTGAGCCTAAGGGTTGCCTCCCCAGACTCGTGGGCACCCGCGCACCCCCTCCTTGACCCCACACTCCCCCCAGGTCGTGGGAGGGTAGGTGAACACATATATATATATATATATATATCGCTCATTGAATTTTATTCTTCGCTTGACGTCTCCACTCCTGTTAAAGGTTTGAATGGATGAGCGACCTAAAACCTTTTAATGTTGGTTCACCTATATATATATATATATATCCTAGAAATGACGGCTACCCTATAAAACAAGTCCAGAATCGAATGCTGGAGTCTAATTTACCACGTTTATAATGGCATCATTGCTCTAGCTAGCGAGCGATTTGATTCGCTTACGATGGCCTCCGTCACAAATTGGAACAGTAGCAGCTCATCACAACCCTTTGTTTGTTGCCATTGTACAATCATCATCCTGTTGGATATGACGACGACGGTTGTCCATAGTGATCTCACCATGTCACCCATCAAAGATAACATATGTCAAAATTGCGACCTATCAGTACCCTCTGTAAATGAACACACGATATACACATAGGTCATCGATAAAAAATGCCATCACTAATATTTGTCATCGATCATATTTCTGGTGGATTGTATCTACCATCCATTATATTGTCATGGTCATCATTCTCCAATCACGCGAGTTCTTGACAACCATGAGCACGTGGGGCGAAGCCCCCACCACGCATAACGAGCGCGACGAATGATGTGAGCTACGGTCGTCCTAGCTGGGAGCGCATGAGAATAATGTTGATGATGTTTCGCTATTATCACTATATTTTTATTCATTAGTTGATGATCCATGATAAAACCGTAAATCATGGATGCATATCATACATCAGCAAACAACATGCATAGCCCGGTGTTGAAATGAAATTATTTCAATATGTTGTCCGTTCATTACCATACTTTTCTGCATAGCTAATATGCCCACATATATATGGTATTCACCGCTTGCTGCCTGATTTTTGCAGACAAGCATTATGAAACCACGATCATGGCTGATAACACACGCGGCGATCCTAATTTGATATCAAATTCTACAAAACACGCGCACAACCCGCCAGATGGTGTGGTAATTACATCAGCCGTTATCATTACAATCATCCTCTTGATCATCATTTATTGGATTACCAAGGCCTTGGCAAAATCTTTGGTGTTGTCACGGTCGGCTTCATGGATCTTGAGTGCTTTTAAAGGCATGTTCGTGTATGCTGCCCGACAATTCCGACTAGTGAGAGAGAGAATCTCGTCATCGAAGATTATGAAGAGTGACAAACCATTGCAAACTGAGGTAAAATGATCACATGCACTCACTTAGTACCTTCCCACTTGTAAGGATAAACATGCTCATACCCAATATATCCAATTGATTGTTGTAAGTTAAACTTATGTAGTTGTCATGTCAAATAGCTGATGGTACATCTTTCAATACATGTGCTCATTCATACCATTGCAAAATATGACATATTCTGCAACATCTCAAAATTCGCAAAGCTGCTAAGAAGACAGCAAATGTGCTCACAAGCGTTCCATTTTTTTCGCTCTCTTTGCCTTTGGGTGGAAAACATAGTTGATATCTGTTGTGCAGGATGGCCTGAGTGTCGAGATGGAAGATATGGAAGGCACCATGGCATCACATATGACTGATTTTGTACCAGAGAAGATTGCCAGTGTTAGCGACGTGACCGAAGAGGAAACCAAGCTAACTTCATCGAACGACCAACGTCCAGCTAGTGCCGAGGTAAAAGAGGGATTCCAACATATACAACTTGCTGACTCAAAAGGGAGCGAGCTTTCTAAAGACTCTATCAATTCAGACCTTAATCGAGCAGGAGGTCCAGAAATAACATCCGTAGAAAACACGGGTAACCAACACTACATCACCATAACAAAGGTGGTGTATCCAATCGACTTGCTGGAAAGTGGACCAAAACCGAAATAAGTTAGGCAAAAGTGTGATATATCGGCGTCAGTCGCCGGAACAGTGCCACGGCATAGGCAAATGACACTCAGTATAAAGATGCTCTTGTCAAGTTGGGGATAAACACCTCACTCTAATTGCTTGATTCATAGTAGCAAATTTGGGATGTATAACGCCTTTTTAACATGTACCATAACATATCACAGCCATGTCAACTTAAGTATTACTGGAGTGCTTTTGTTCCTTGAGGCAGCGCAAACATACCGCCTAATCTCGACTGTGTGAAGCTGCTGGGGATGATTAATAATTAAGCCTGACAGCAGCTGTCATAACGGCAGCGATCACAGCTCGGTAAGCGTATCGTAATTATTACCGAGGATGTACCGATAGAATTCACGGCTCTTTAAGAGAAAAAGTGAAACAGCTCTTGTTCGCATCTCCTTAGTAGGACACAACAAATTCCCGAGATCCAAGTCCAGAAACTCAAAGGTATCCTACAGTTAGCCTCTTTTGTGCAGCGAGATCATCCTGTTGAAGCGAATATCCTGTGGGTTAAATTGAAGTTGCGGTCAAGTAGCGTGCCGTTCTGCCACGAACCATAAGTGTCTTCGCGGAACAATGACACCGGCGCGAGTGTGCACGTGCTGATCCCTCGACACAAAAAAGCTTTTTTCGTTTGCAAAATACGCCTGAGGGTGGCCCGACTACATGTTTGGAATCATATTATATGAATACCCAGGTGTTCCTCTCCAAGTATAGTAGGCTATTCTTGATTCATAGAAACCTGCCCACAAATGTGATCAGTCTTCGTTGGTCAAAGGATGCTGGCCAGTTCAGACAGGAAACTTTCCTTGGCGGAAAGTAACAGAGAATGAAGGAGCGTAGGCGCTTGAAGATATTTGGGGCAGCACACTGCGGCCGTCGGATTTGAGGAGAATACGGAAGGGGTACTAGCTTACCAGGCAAGAAGGTTAGACAACCAAGAAATATCAAGCCATATCCCTGGCCCCGGGGCACAGCGTCGAATTTCAACGGCGAAAGTGAGAGAGGGTCAATAACAGGCAAGCCGGGGTTTCCGTCTCAGAAGATGTGCCTTGCGCTATTGTTGAAGAAGGCTAAGTGCTGCTGTGCAGAAGAAGCGTTCCCAGCCTCCGCGCGTTTACGGGTGAAGCTATCCAGGTACCTTAGTTACATCGCCGCCATTCCTTATGTGACCATTGTGCATGAGGATTCCAAGAGAGAGCAGAAGAACGCCCATTGACAGTAAAAACACAGCCAATAGCACCGGCTTCACAGGAAAACCTGTTAACACGCACTCGAAATGTAACTGTGCAGCAAAGCATATCGTTTTACATAGCGTTCAACACATTCTTGCATAATAAGCTGCTCGCACCGTGGTGAATCGAAATACGCTTATACGGATCTGGATCCCAGTGCTCTGTGTGCGTTGTGAAATCGGATTGCGAAAGTCGGTCATATTTACCGCGCTCTCGCATGACTTCGGATAGGTTTGGGTTGACTCAGGAAACTACGGCGACTCGACGAAAACTTCGCGTGGAAAACACCGCGTGCCCACGACAAGCTGTTGAACACGGAACTTGCAGGATCAGCGCCGAGCACGAGAACTGGAATTATGTTGCCGATCTTCCTGAAAGACTCGTCTCATCCGCGAAGAGAACTTTTGAAAACTCCTGCTTCTAGTGCTAGTGACCCAAACCCTGATTCTTCGTCAGATGAACGGTGCGCAGACCGGCAGACGAGAGTCATACTGTAGATAATAATAGTGCGACGATTCATCCAGCGCAGGATCCACGATCCAGCGCAGGACGAGTGGACGACGAGCGGACAGCGGAGGACTCGATTTAGGAGCCTCATCAAGCCAAGGGGAGTAACTTTTGTAGTAGCGTAGCTACGCTGTGACTACTACAGTAATAGTTACTCCCCTTCGCTTGGCCTCATCAATTGTCCAAAACTCATCTCACTCAAACAGAGCCGGAACGAAAATCAAAATGAAACCGACAGTAGACTCAGCAGAGAGTACTCGCCGCGCAAAGGATAACCGTTGAAAACACTGCAATAGACCTACCTAACATTGACGTACTAAACATTGAACGAAAAATATTGGGGTCGTGAAACCTGTTCTCTTGTGTTATTCTATTTGGGCTACGTATATCGACCGTCCTTTGATAAACCCTAAAGCTTCTGTTGTCGCCATCAGTTTCCATCCACGCATCAGGTCTTCCGCCACGAGCAACTGGAAGCGAATTCTACCCTCCCCTTGCCAATAGGATTACAGTTAGTGCCACTAAATTCGTCTGGGAATACCTGCTGTGCCTCCAAGGCTGTCTACTTCATCAATATGTTGGGACTTGTGGGAGACTATGGTTCTGACTCAGAGAACGACAACGTCAGTGACAACGATGGTTCCGGTGACACAGACTCTCGCATCACCCTCATAGCGCCTTCTGAGCCTGCTCTAGCTCCTCCCTTAGCAGTGACCTCTGATGCTGTCACCAAGGATCTACTCGCTAAGCTTCCCGCACCCAAGAAGAAGAAACGCGTGGTCAAGCTGAAAACCAGCTTGGACTATGCGGCTTTGTTGAAGCACGATTCTGACGAGGTGCAGCCCACTGACGTAGTTGCGGGCGGACTGCGTGCACTTTCCAACACTTCCAAAGAGGAGTTCTTGCCTGGAGTTTTAGCCTCCGCGTCCTGAGTTCCTCTCGTGTCGCTCGCCGCTTACTGGCCGGGTGCAGGACGATCAGCCAAAGGAGAAAAAGTTTAAGCCGACAACGGGTTCATCTTTAAAGGACTTTTTGCCGAAGCCGAAAAATGAGGAAGAAGACGAACTGGGCGGTGCGCTGGGCTTCGGGGCAAGCAGCAGATCGGTTAGTCCCAAGGTTTCAGAGCTCTTTAGCGTCCATCGCAACACCGTTTCTTCAGCTGATCAATCCGTTTCGATGCCTACGTGTCTGCCTTTGGAGAGTTTTAATTTACTTGGAATTGGTCCCAAATATCGCAAACAGCTGACACCAGGCCGTCCACATCACAGGCTCTAAAACTGGACGCCGCTCCTAAAGTGCCAGCAGAGGTCTGTTCACTCCAGGTTCAATGTCGCTGCTTTCGTTGGAGATAACAATAGTCTGCAACAGTCCCACAGCGAAGTCTGCGCCTGCCTCTTTAAATTTTTCTGAGCCAGCTTCACTGCCCGTGGACGCTTGCTCACGGTTCTTCAGACGCCCTTCCCGTCGCTCTGTGGTTTCAGTCAAGTGCAAATCACTTCACTGCGCGCGCGCTTCGTCGCCACCCTCGCAGCCTGCTGTTGTACGTACAGCTCGACAGGGAGTATGTCACGAAGTAGTTCTGACCCGAGGAGACTGCTACTGACCCTCTGGCCAACGTTTGAAAACTTCTTGGCACTAGAACGCCTCAGCCCAGCGTCTTTGCACGGGTACAGGAGTCGAGATCCTCGGGCACGACCGCAGCTTCGGCGGCGCCACCGGTACCTATGTCTCATCAGCTGCACTCCGCACAGCCGGAGCAGGTTTACCAGCCTCAAATATACTCGTGAGCTCCGACCCTCGTGCCCTCCCGTTCTCCTCAGAGGCGGCGTACACTCACCTCTCTCGCCGCCTGTTGGAAGACGCTTTTGTCCCCCCGCCCCTCGCGCAACACCGTGCTTACGAGCAGGAAGGGAAGACACTCTCGTATCCCGCCGCTTGCGCTATTCCGTTTTCATGAGCAAGGGGGAAGGCACTTCCCACCCACCGCCAGCGGGGACACACTTAAGGCATATCCTTCGCAACTTTCTGTACTCGGTATCCTTTTGGTGCTTGCCTCGTACCTTGATTTTACCGTCGAAGGCCCTTCAAAGCTCAGATTATTGCGGGCGCCGTCCACTAAGCAGTGGGATCAGTGCCTGTGGGGATTTTCCACGCGTTGCTCTTCTCCAGGCAACGTGCTCTGCCTGTGGATGGACGGTTGAGCTGTTAACACCTGAGTCACGGTCTGAACTGCTGACGTGGCAACTGCACACCTCCAGGGTTCGGAGCCAGCCGACGGCAGCAGCTCAGGCTCAACCCTCGGGGCTTGACGAGCAAGCAGACGACCTCTTTGAGAAGGCCATGCAGGTAGCTTACCGCCCTTTCCTCGCCTCTCATTGATATACACTTACTCCTCCCGTCTCCGCACGCTCCTCGTGCCTTGTACGTGTCTTTCGTCAAGCTTCTCTCACACCTTGTGAAATTGATTGCCACCTCAACCGCGATCCCGTGGCTCTTGTGCCTGCACTCATCCCTCTTCCGCCTCTCTGCCACACTGCCGCCTTGGCGTTCTTTCCTCCTTCCTTGCCTTTGCCAACACATGTGCCTCGACCCCAGCCCTTTGCATCCCTCAATACGTCGCCTGTCCCTCCTTCCTGCCCCCTCTGCGCATCTGAGGGCGTCACGTATCCCGCATGCCGCACCCTTCATGCCTTGGCGTTCCTCGCTGCCCGCTCTGCGCCTCTCACCACTTCACAAGGCCTTCCTCCCCCGCCTCCTGCAAGGCTCTGCGACTACTGCGAGGCCCTGGTTGAACTAAAGTGGGACGCTCTGATTACGGAGTGTTCCTGCAATTCGGTGAGATAGTGAGGGATTGGGAGATGATGTGGACACTGGCAGATGGAGGTGGAACGTCGGAATCGCAAGGGCAGCAAGGGCGATCCCTTTGCAAAGAAGATTGTGCCTACATTTAAGGAGGTATGCCCGCCCGCCTGCCCGCTCCCCCCATGCGCGCCCTGGTCACACATGGGGGATTCAGGGGGGTGAGGTGAGAGTTGAGAACTGTCGATGCATGGGGCCACCGGCATGATTTGCGAGATAGGCGAGCTACGGGGTCTGGGGCAACCTGCTGGGTGCATGCGGGGCGACGGAAGTGAAAGGCTGGGGCTTTTGGGCCGATGCTCGTGGCAGATCAACCAGGCTTCCCTTACGCACCTGCACAAGCCGGCGGAGACCATGCTGGAGACGGGCAAGGCCTTCGGGCCGCAGTACCAGCAGGAGCTTATCAAGCAGGCGGGGCCCAAGCCGGACAAGCTGGCCAAACGCAAGCACCAGATTGGCTCCTTGTACTACGAGGCGAAGGCCAAGGAGCTCGAGATGATGGTATGACATCCCAGGGCTTGCCCTCGTGGCTGCTGCGCACACATCCAAGGGTGGTTGTTCGTGGATGCAACGGCCATTGATGCTGCGCACACATCCAAGGGTGGTTGTTCGCGGATGCAACGGCCATTGATGCTGTGCACTCATGCCATGCTGCAAAGAGATCCGCTTTTTGCTGCGCTCCTCATTCCACGGCACAAGTGGAGATTGCCAGCAGCGCTATCACTATTCCCCAAGAGCAGAGGATTCCTCTTGACGGATCTTTCCCTGAGAGCAGAGGATTACTATTGACGGATCTTTCCCTGAGAGCAGAGGATTCCTCTTGACTGATCTTTCAGAGAGGATTCCTCTTGACTGGATCTTTTCCTGAGAGCAGAGGATCTCTCTTGGACGGATTTTTCCCTGAGAGCAGAGGATTCCTCTGACGGATCTTTCCCTGAGAGCAGAGGGATCTCTCTTGACGGATCTTTCCCTGAGAGCAGAGGATTCTCTTGACGGATCTTTCCCTGAGATAGGATCTCGACGGATCAAGTTACCTGATCTTGACGGATCTTTCCCTAGGAGCAGAGGATTCCTCTTGACGGATCTTTCCTTAGAGCGAGGGGATTCCTCTTGGACGGATTATTCCCGAGAGCAGAGGATTCCTCTTGACGGATCTTTCCTGGAAGCAGAGATTCTCTGACGGATATTTCCCTGGGAGCAGAGGATTCCTCTTGACGGATCTTTCCCTGAGAGCAGAGGATTCCTCTTGACGGATCTTTCCCCGGGGTCAGAGGATTCCTATTGACGGATCTTACCCTGAGAGCAGAGGATTCCTCTTGACGGATATTTCCCTGGGAGCAGAGGATTCCTCTTGACGGATCGTTCCCAGTGGCATGCAGGTTACTGTCATGATAATGTGCTTGGGGGAGGGGTATCGACTGAATTGCACAGGAGTCCAAGTCCAAGGGGATGAAATCCAAGGTTTGTTGCTGCCCACCTTGCCTCAGCACCTTCCCAACATACCGTCGAGGTGTGTGAGGCAAAAATGTGGAGGGAATCTACCCTCTGCATCCTGACACTTTGCCTGCGGCAGCGCATGGCGCGTGGTGAGGGATTTCACAGTAACCAGTGCAGAATGTGAGTACCGGAAGGGGCGCATTGGAGTGCACTTTGGTAAGAGGCTCATGGACACCAGTGCCACGCGTCAGTGATTGTGAGGAGTGTGCCTCAGTCACGCTTTGGTAAGAGGCTCATGGACACCACCAGTGCCACGTCGTCAGTGATTGGGAGGAGTGTGCCTTAGTCACGCTTTGGTAAGAGGCTCATGGACACCAGTGCCACGTGTCAGTGCTTGGGAGGAGTGTGCCTCAGTCACGCTTTGGGAAGAGGCGCATGGACACCAATGCCACGTGTCAGTGCTTGGGAGGAGTGTGCCTCAGTCACGCTTTGGGAAGAGGCACGTGGACACCAGTGCCACGTGTCAGTGATTGGGAGGAGTGTGCCTCAGTCACGCTTTGGGAAGAGGCACTTTATGCCATAGAGATAAGAAAGGAACTGATTTGGCCGCACCAAGCTACGATTCCCACAAGGCAGAACTTCAGCTGTCCACATGCTAGACATATGCATTGCATGCTACAGGACATTTTGTGTTGGGCGTGTTCAAAGCCATGGGCCTTTAAAGAGCAATGGCATTGGTGACTTGTTCCATCTTTTGGCATGAGTTGCCATAAGTAGTTTGCGCTTGTGACCGCAGGCACAAACACATGGCAAGTATGGGTGGATCTGATGGACGAGGTTCATGTAGATCCAGACTTTTCAAGTTTCTATGGATTGAATATTCCCGTCTGCAGCATGTGAGCTGGGCAATAAACACGTGTACGTGCATGCACGGAGCTGCTTGATTGTGAGATGGCGTCATCGTGTATGGCAAATTGATGAGATGGTCGCTGCCATGTTATTGTCTCTATCTCTCTCCCTCTCTCTGTGAGAGGCACATCCCCATCTGCTAGAGGGAGATGGAGTGTGCTGTTAAACATACGGTTTCGAATTACTTTTTGATCGCCCCGAAGGTGCATCTATTCCTCCCTCCAGAAAATGGAAGAAGAAGAAAAAGCACATGTTTCTCCCCGTCCTATAAATCATATAACACATTACATGTATGTTCCATATTTAAGATTATCTGTTTTTCAAACACAGCGCCCGATCAAATCGATTCAATCATATATAACTACATGTTTCGCTTAAATAGTTTTCATGCAATGGATATTTGACGGTACCGCCACGTCATCCTTCCCTCTCGCAGTCAAACTTGACATCGCTATCGACATCGTGTCGTCGCATCGCATCCCAGACACGAGACAGATCTCAGATCGAGACGCCCACATCGCAATAAAATGATAAAGCGAGCGCGAGCGTAAAGGGAGCCCCCGCGACGCGAAGCGGGAGCGAGGAGCGGGCTTCGTTGTTATAAGGATGGTGGCGCCTGCGGTGCGTCGGCTGGGAGCGCATACATGCGAGCAACGCTTATGATGAATGAAGGTTGCGTCTCCTGATGTTATGATGAAATGACTTTATGGGATGCTTCTGTTTGTGATGCTTCTCCTCATAATCAACATGCCTTGAACATGTGCGGTTTGTCCTACCAAATGCCACAGTAGGCACGGGTGAACGGTGGGCAAATCCCTCTACTCCCCAAATCTTTGAGATGAGAAACGTGGTTTGCTTCATAGGCCATGGCATGGCATGTCAAATACCAAGCAAGGTCTTCCTTTGAGTCACTTGATGTGGTTGAATGCTTGTGCCTTCGGGTGCTCCTTGCATCTCGAAATTGAATAACGCCCTACCGACATGGGAGCTACTCTCCATGGGGACTTGCAGTGCAGCACTGCGATGCACCGCCCACTCTTGCCCTTCATTGACTAGGCCACTAGGGTATGTGCGCAGTTGTAGGTGTCTTGTCACCCTGAACGATGGCCTGGCCTCCGTTGGCAAGCGTCATGGCATGTGATGTGTCATGCCCGGCACTTGCATGCGTCTATCATCCATAAGGATGTTGGTGGACCAACCTTTATTCTCATACATTATGCCATACAATGTATATGTATATTGTACGGACCAATTTGACCTCACACGCTTGGGCCTTTTGTGATATGGAGTCTTTTGGAGGTTTGGGGAAATCGGCGCGGAAGTTCTTCGACAGTTGTGTACAGCGCAGGCACGACCGATTGTTTCAGGAGGAGTATGATACAGCATGGAGCACGCGGAGCTTTTCGACCTATTGGCTCCAGCGGATAGTGGTTGCCTTGATGCACGGCTCGCAGGACTACGGAATTGCTTGCAGGGCTAGACATGGTTATCAACATGGGTGAACGCTGGGAATTTGCATTATGTGTTTCTAGGTAGTTGTTTTGGCATTTGAATGAGTTTGTTGTGCCTTTGACATTTCAATTGTGAGATGTGAGCCTTACAACGAAGTTTTTGATACCTCTTTATATATATGCGTGAGTGCATGTTCCCAGTCGGCTATCCTTGCTTGGAAGGTTCATCGCATATGTCGTCCAGCAATGTACGGGCTTATTTTCGCTAGGTACATCAGTATCACCGGGCATATTTGTTCCCGGGACCAGGATGTCTGAAGCGGGAGGCTTTATAATATGAGGCATCATGCAATATATACAACGAAGTGTGGGTATAAAGGTGGGTTAGCGTGGAGAGTTTTGACACCTGCCGGCATAATCGTTATTGCTGGATATGACACACCGTGTGTCATTTCCTGAGTCTGTACTTTGTACTCCTACGATAGTACTGGGTGTCAGTCTTACGTAGGGTCTCGGCTTAAGCGGATAACCAAGTTTATCCGAGACACACACGTTAGTAAGTGTAAGCATTCTGACTGTTTTCCACAATATATAATGGAACCTATATATCTGACAGGTTATGGTGCGCCACGCACCTTCCACACCTTATTTTACGACGAGTGGCAACGCCGCTCCGCTTGGTGGGGCGTTGGGGGCCCAATTGGATGGTATGAGTGTTCGCAGTCGCGATTGAGTCAGCGTAACGTTCGGACGGATTTGCTATTTTCGCCGAGCGTGACCCTGCAGAATTTTTGAGATGCCCGCGTGGTTTTCATTTTGACGAAAGCTCGATCACCTTTTGTCGTGGATTCCCTTGCCGACGCGTACCGACTTTCGGAATTTCGCAGAGGTGACTTGGCAGTTACCCATTCGTTGCTGCTTACACCATTTTCTCGGCCACGACCTATCTTCGACTTCTCCGCCATCGCACCTTTACCCCAACGCTACCACCTATAGGAACATTTTCAGGAGTGTTTCATGGCATGCAACGCCCCCACTTGGGCCAGCGCGCGAATTCGACTAGACACTACTAGCTAATACCCGTAGGTCCCGCATTACGTATGAGGGCGTTCGCGCCATGTTTGGAATATTTTACTATAGATACCCCCTTCCATACACCGTCTCTCTTTCGGACTTATATTGGAATACACACTATCGAATGTTCCATGTTAATAATTTTAAATATACAAATATTGCAATATATGTCTCTTGTATCAAGTAGGCTTTCATAAATATAAATATCGATTGCAGCGATGTCACTTGTATGTTGTATCCTTCCACATATGCATATTCGGAAATCACGCATAGTGGGAAATCGATACTACGTGTCACTACCCGTAGGGGCCTTTGGGGGGGGACCCCGGCGTGCCACATACATAATAGATAATTGGATGTAAAGCTAAAACTTTGCAATTGGCCATGGCATCGCGATGTCGATGTCGACTCCGCTCCGGCTCAGAATCACTGAAACGACAGAATCGCGATTTGCAATTCATCGATTCAGAGCGGTCAGAAATATTTTCCCCGTTCGCGCGTTCGGTTGACGGAGACAGTCGAGTGTTCAGACGTTGAGACTTACAGCAGTGTCACCTCACGTCAGTTTTCATTTTGGGTTTCCGTCTCTGAATGGAAAGGGCTGGCAGCCCTTATTTGACTGAGTATAACCTATCTGCGTGATATTTACTGGGATTTAGCCGTTTGCGCCCGACAGCCCTGACTGGGAGTCCCAGTGCAGGCCTCGGCTAGACCCCTATTTCCATCTCAGACTGTGTGACACCGTTCGATCTGAACCGACGGTCCGTAATCGATCCGGTCGTTTCAGGGTTTAGGGATATATAGTCAGACTGTATAATCTATATTGACTTTTCATTATCATATTAGAGCTTGTGAGGCCTTTCCACTGTGTTAGCCCACCTGATATATATCCCACGAGGATATCCCAGTAGGTCGTGGACCCATTCCACGTGTTTTTCTCTGCTTAAGAGGATGATTGGCTAAGCAAGCCGCTGTCCTTGGGCGTGGGGGCGCCATGGGAGATTAACGCTGACTTGGCGTTCAGCGGTTGAGGGCGATTAGAGATTGGAGCTGTGCGAGGGGCTGGGGAGACTATTTCGACTTCGAGTGCGTTTTTGCTGGGGGATCTTCGTGAGAATTAGCTACTTTCACGCCCTACGTCAGTGACCTGCGACTGGTACCTTGGTCCGCATTTCAGAGTGGCATTTGTGTCCAATATCCGGCTCTCCTTCGCGCCCTTCATCTACGCTGTTACCTCTCACCGCTGGCGCTACAGCGCTACATTTTCCTTGCCCCCACGTCCGAGACTCGGGCATTCTAGTTGATGAGTGGTTCATCAATGAGTACGCGCTCCAAGAGGAGCAAGCAACTGTTTAAGCAGTCGCAGATCGACAAGGTAGTGCGACTGCCAAACTCTGTGCGGGATTCCCCTACACCGCACACACCACCGGTGCCTACTCCGACGCCTGCAGATGCCACGACCACCCGGTTCGTTGGATTGGTGGCAGCACGTGCGGAGTATATTGAGCAATCGGAGCGAGCACGTGACGTGCGCAGAGAGGCGACGCGTCGCAAATGGGCGAAATCAGTCGCCAAGTACGCGCTTGGGGGGGAGAGCGTGCGCTTCTACGTCGAGGATGATGCTGGCAAGCTTGCCAAAATTATCTCGGCGTTGAAGAATGACTTCGACGCGAATGGATTAAAGTTGGACGTGTTCGACCTCAGCAACACCGCTCGTGAGGTTCACGCTGCGGCCACCGGTTATTTGCTATATGCCACCTTGACGCATGTTGTGGCTGAGGGGTCAGCTGCGGAGATGTTCCTGGAGGGCGCTGGGGACGCATCTGAGCGGGATGGGCGTCGAGCGCTTATCGACTTGGCGAAGGGATGTATCCATGTGGGGCTTATGACTAGCCACATGGAAGAATACATGGCTATCCGCTACGAGGCGAAGGTGGACCCTCGCAAGGCGCTGACGCTGGAGCATCGACTCGTCAAGGAAAACGCCACACCTGGGTGGTTCCCTGGCGAGGAGTCGCGCAAGCAGGCCATGGTGGAGCGGTTGGACCCTGAGTTCTATCGCGCGCTGCTGGACACGTACCCGTTGGAGGCGGACCTTGCCAGGGTCAGCCTGCGAGACTTGGTCCACCAAATTACCGGGGTCTACATTTGGTGGGCGACTCGGCTACAACGCAGCCGAAAGGCCTCAGCTTGTGAGGCCTTTCCACTGTGTTAGCCCACCTGATATATATCCCACGAGGATATCCCAGGAATATTGAGCACGCATATGGTTCATATGCCATTCCCTAGACTGTTAGTAACCCGTGGGTACCAACATTCTTCGGATCAAGGAAGCAAACCTCAACAGTATATGATGCCCGCGAGCTTGGCGCTAATATTGGTGCTGAAACTCTTGCACCATGGGAGATATATATGATGATCCATTGAGCGCTCCGAAATGAGAGCTCACGTACGTAACGATGCACGTGTTCAAGAAAGTCTTACTGTGTTTAATATTCCGCACACTCCCGTGATTGTCCGCGACGACACTTATGATATTGTCACATCTTAAAAGACGACCACCGACATACTGTATTTATTGTATCGAGAAGGCTTCAATATTTTACACCGCATTACGATAAGAGTGCACTCACTTCAAACATAGAATGTGATCATAGTTTGAACACAGATTTGACAACTCGCAGATACAGTTGACATGTTGGGACTCGAACCCAAACCGGGATGTATTCAGCGTATATCCCGGACACCATGCATGCCATCGCAACCAAATATGACTTTGGAAACCCACGAAAATCCCGCAACTCAAGACCGTGACGTCAAAAGAGTGAGCGGGTAGGTTTTTGTTCGATGTAAAACAAACAGTTTCCAGCAACATATATCAAAACAGCCAGATTGCAACAGTTGAGATACAATACCAAATTAAAGACAGAGCACCACACATCATGCGCACGCTAGACAACTCCATGTCGCAGTATACCTCGAACACCTAAGCAACCTTCACAAATGTCCTCACCCTTGGGTTGAGGACATCGATTTCCGCGGAGACAGCGCAGTGATGGGGAGAAAGACCTTATAAACGCACGATTCATAAGATACTTCAAAAACTGTGATGAGCTCAAGGGCTGCGAAGAGAAATCAAGGAGCTCAAGGGCTACGAAGGGAAATCACGCAAGGAGCTCAAGCGCTCGAAGGAAAATATGGCCGGGAAGATGGTGGTTGGTCGCAGAGATGAACTGCCATGCCACGCGCCACCTACGACAACGAAAGCGAAACCTGCCGGAAATGTTAGTATGCAATTTAACTACATGAACAAAAATTTACACTCAAGTTAGTGGGGAAAACAGGCACACAGTGTAAATAGGCACAAACTGGAAAAGAACGGGGCTGCATGGGCGGGCGCACTGCCGTGATCTAGAGTAAACTCAAGTGTCTCAGTCGACTTTGTGTTTCCATTGTTGATTGTAGACGGGCCGCAGCCGCGGCACATGACAACGCCCGTGTACTGTGTGGCAGCATTCTGGATCAGGTTCAATGAACCTGCTTCATGGATAGTAGGAAAAATTAAGGATGAGAGACCAGGAAATATTCGGATCTGACGCCCATCATGTTCAAATCTTTCATCGGACGATAACCCGATTTTACCTTTTACTCTCGGAAAGCTCATTGACTTAACCTCATTCGACTAATGCGGGACCTGAACTCCCGAGAACATTTCGAATTGCAATTACAATTATAAAGTGAATCTTCAACGGTTGGTCAGGCGGGCGGTGTCGGGCGCTCCGCGCAAACCAAATGTGGGGTAGGACAGCCGACGCGATGCGGCAGATGGGCATCTTGTAATCCGAAGGCTAAAAAATAGCATCTTACGCGCGGCTTAATAATATATATTTTCTCTCACGATGTTGGGGCACGATATCGCCAGACACCAACCACTCCTTCGGTGGTTCTGGCTATTATTTGGGATTGGTCCCGCGCCAACGCGGTCTTACACTCTACTTGGGACGTCGACGTGGTCAAGATAGTGGCCAAGGAATCCATGGGATCCAATGACTCCACCTTTTCTGGCAGCGAGAAGAATCGGAACGTTGTTTGGACTTCCCGTTCTGAAGACCGTCCAGCAGGCATTTGAGGCGAAGGAACCTGGCAACGAAGTTCTCTTCGACCTGGCTGACGCGACCAAAGAGGCCAACCCCATCTTCAACGGAATTCTCTTTTCGACTTTGACGTCATTGACCACCCCCCACTCACCAGCTCGTAGGTGGGTGGAATCTTCGGACAGGGCTTATTCGCCAAAGGATGGAAAATGAACATTGCTTGAGGTCGTGAAGCGTCTCCTTCCATGAACTCATCGGCCACTGGGCAACTACGAGGAGCTCTCCGCAAATTTCTTTGGAGCTAAGGACGACACTGTCCCCCTCGTCACGCAATTTGACGACCTCAAGATGACCTCAAGGCGATCGCAGCTTCTTCGTCTGGACCCCTCGACCACAAGCAGGTCAAGCGCCAGCTTTTGGCATCGCTCGACGAGTACGTGTACAAGGAGGTCGTCGCCCCTCTTCAACACTCTGGACACTGAGCTGGACAAGGTCGACATCGCGCGCACATCTACGCGCACGTGATTGAGGTCTGGGAGAAGCTCAACGCCAACCCCGAGAAACCCAAGCAGGTCATGCCGACGGACTCCTTTGTTGGCATCGCGTACTCTGGACAACCCGCCTCCGCGGACGTGCAACAGCTCATCGCTGACTTTCAATTCCACATAGTTAAACCTATATGTCTGACAGTTATTTCAATTGCAACCTGCTTCATATCATTGTGCGGCATAGATACCAGGACGCTTAGGACGAGCTCTAGTCGTAATATGCTTGATATGGCAGTTGGGTCTTTGGGCACACTCCGCATGCCTCTCTCGCTCGCTCTTTTAGGTGTGTGACAAGGGTGTCACCTGCACACATGGTCCTTTATATCTACGTCGAGAACACCCATTATGGACACACGCATACTGACATAAATGCAAGGTATCACACAGTGCGGTTGATAAACCGTGAGAAAATAACTCAAGTGATAAATACTTAGGTGGAATAATATAAATACCCGATTGTCTTTAGGTTTTCTGGCGGTGCCGCGTGTGACGACGGTCGTCATCAGCCGGCTACTGGGTATTTGACTCGGTTACCGTGACACAAAACGCAACAAATACACGCACACATACCCCGAATGCGCCAAGGAGGGCCCACCAGCAACCCAGCCGATAAAATACACATGCTTCCCCTTTGTTTCCAACGAACATACAGCCTGCATGGATGTCATAATTCTTACAATGGTGATATGCTCTCCCGGGGATCACATGCTGGATATGGCACACTGCCTGAATTCAGGTGTGATATACCTATAGTAGGTTAGTGACAGTCGACTAGTAGTACGGCTATAGTTATCACCAGCCCTCAATTACTTAACAGGCTGGTTAATCATTTTATGCAGTTTATTCATTCGCACCTTTCAAGGTTCGGACCTTTCCATGTCACTGTGGATATTCTGGCAGATTTGAGCACACGCACGTTTTATTTAGACACTGGATCGTCTGGCATCACATAATACTTCCACGAGATGTAGTGGGTTCAGCCTAGCAGCACTCTAGCACGGGACCGCCCTGACCAATAGTACAGGCCTCCCTTAGCAAGTGTTTATGTTTCCACCTCACTGGTGTTTGCTATTTTTCGGATTGATTTCATGGACTGTACCACCCTAGGTGCACTGACGCCAATACGTTTCTATTATAAAAATAGCACTCCTTGAAAAGATATGCGTTGCCCGAGTCGAAATAATTTATGGCAAAAAGAAAAATCGGCTGCTGCAGCTTCCAAAACACCGACACGGGAGCCCCCCTGGGAACCTGTTCCCAGGGCGAGTTTTGTTCCAGTCACGAAGGAGAAATTTGCGGTAAGGCCGCCGTGATTGTGGCCACCACTCTCTTCATAACTGTCGCCAGACTCATCGTAGTTCGCAAGTGGGTACTCCGATTTATCTTCACTTTCACTACTCTCATAAACTGCTTATCATATATCACGCGCTGACGCACCACCACCAACGCCTACACCCTCTGAGAATACGGTAAACAACTGATAAAAATGATTGGCTCACAGGCTGCGGTAAAATCTGCGAGGCCTCCCGAAAATGTGCAAGCTCCCTGGCTTGGGCGTGACACAAGGAAATAAACTGAAAGCGTTTCAAAGATTCCACTTTCTCCATTCTGTCATCATTTGAACGAAAACGTAAGAGCGCGAAGCTCCTCCTTGGAAAATCTGTGAGCGAAAGCCACGCCGTAAAATAAATGTGAAAAAATAAGCGAACACGTCAAAATGCCGAAGTCACCCTGCCGTGAATTTCCCAAAGCCAACCACAAGTTCCAAGCAATAGCGTAAATCAGATTCCGAGTGCCCTAAACGAGTGATGGGCACGCTCAAAACAAAGAAAGAGCAATAACGAAAAAAAGATTCTCGCTAAAATCACGAATACGCTAAGCGTTAGGGTGAGTCCCGGAACCTGTTGGAAATGTCAAGGCGGCAGTGGATAGAACGAACCCAAGAATTGCCAAACACATAAGATAAATACTAAGTCAGAGTCCGAAGATACGATACCAGTTATGACATGTGACAGTTTGCACAACAAGTCACGGTGTCTTTCTTTTTCTAGCACTTCTACCCTCAACGTCATGCTCTCCAATGCATTTGCTGTCAAATTGAGCTATCTGAGCTCATCGATTCCCAAGATCGATCCTCTTGTAGCACTCGTTCAATTCAAAGAATTATAAACATCGAAGATTGAGTATGCCATCGTCGTCGACTCTGCGGACCTCGTGGTCAGCAGATGCTCTGTGAAAAAATGTAGAATTATGAACTACAAGTAGATACCAGTCTGTCTTCAAATTATGCAATTAGGTGGTCTGCAACACATCAGTTACTTCAGCTTAAGTCCGACGCAAATTTATATCCAGGTTACTCTACAACACAGTCCCACTTTACTGCAACAGGAATGAGGTACACCGCAGAGCCCCAGACCTATGAACTTAATGTTGCACTGATTTCGGAAGTTGTCCCCCCATGAACTCAAGTTCACCTACGACCGGCAAAGCACCCAGTATCACATAATATCATACTTTCTCTGAGAAGCTACCAGGAATGCTTTTCGAGCAAGACCTGCTTGCGCTCCCTACTTGGTCTTTTCAGCATTTTCTTTTTCTACATCCTCCAAAAGCTTTGCCAGCTCTGCCTCGGGGAGCTCATCCAGCCTGCACAGTCCACTTTCTGCACTTTGTTAAAACTACAACTGCACATTGCAGGTGCACACAACAGTCCCAGTGAGACGTTACAGGTAAAAGAAACACCTTGGCTATCTATACACCGAGTTACGCAAAGACAGCCTGGCAAACATCGAATCTTGAGAAAGGGCACAGCACAATACTTGGCGGGATCTAAGTTGCGACAGACGCAACAGCATCTTCTTGAACCATGTCTTGCTTGAAGCACAACTTGGTTACATAAAAACGGGCTTCATTTTCGTCGAGGCAAGCGACCGAGGTATGGGTCCAGTGAAGCACGCCGCGGTCATTCCAGTCCTATTCATACCTTGCAGACCTTTATTGAGGCAGACTTTGCTGGAGTATGCCTCGCTTGAGATCCGAAAGCACTCCTAGGGTGTATCCTACCTAGAATGAGGCGCGCTGCGGTTGGGGCACGCCTCGGTTGAAGCCTTGGAGGAGACATGGCTCGGCTGAGGCACGTCTCGGATGAAGCAGCCCCTAGAAGAAAGCCTGCTTCGTCTAGGGCACACTTCAGACGAAACACACCTTGGGAGGGGCACATCTTGGTGGAAACAAGCAAAGCTGAGCCAAAGAACAGCTCGGTGAAGCATGCTTCGGTGGTGACGCGCCTCTGTTGAGGCACATCTGAGCCAAAGAACAGCTCGGTGAAGCATGCTTCGGTGGTGACACGCCTCTGTTGAGGCAAATCTGAGCCAAAGAACAGCTCGGTGAAGCATGCTTCGGTGGTGACGCGCCTCTGTTGAGGTTGAGGCACACCTGAGCCAAAGAACAGCTCGGTGAAGCATGCTTCGGTGGTGACGCGCCTCTGTTGAGGCAAATCTGAGCCAAAGAACAGCTCGGTGAAGCATGCTTCGGTGGTGACACGCCTCTGTTGAGGCACACCTGAGCCAATGAACAGCTCGGTGAAGCATGCTTCGGTGGTGACGCGCCTCTGTTGAGGCACACCTCTGTCCAAGTGCACTGCCGTCGAAGCACACCTTGGACGAGGCGCACCTGGGTTGAGGCGAGCCTCGGACGCATATTTCTTTTTTTGCACGTCTGGGTTGAGGGACGTTTCGCTTGAAGCAAGCTTTGACTGAAGCACACGAAGGTACAAGCACACCTTACATGAAGCCTTGGTTGAGCCGCACGGCATAGCTTGGTCGAGGCCCGCTTCGGGGCATAGCTCGGTCGAGGCCCGCTTCGGGGCATAGCTCGGTCGAGGTCCGCTTCGGGGCATAGGGGCATAGCT